>ML378702.1:0-34209 GCA_005239525.1 Nicotiana knightiana
AATAGCGTTAGCCGCCTTGTATGGTCTTCAAATCCATCAAATGGATGTAAAAACAACCTTCTTTTATGGTGATCTGGAGGAAGAAATTTACATGAACCAATCTGAAGGATTTGTGGTTCGGGGAAAAGAAAAGAAGGTGTGCCGGCTTGTTAAGTCCCTTTACGGACTAAAACAAGCACCCAAGCAATGGCATGCGAAGACCAAACAATGTTGTCAAATGGCTTTAAGATTAATGAATATGATAAATGTGTTTACATTAAGAACATTCCAAATCATATAGTCATTGTTTGCTTATATGTTGATGTTATGCTAATAATGAGCAAAGACATTGCCGACATTCAAGCTACTAAGTGTATGTTTGCTAGTAAGTTTGATATGAAAGACTTAGGAGTTGCCAATGTAATTCTAGGAATTAAAATCCAGAGGACTCCTCAGGGTTTGGCTTTGTCTCAATCACATTACGTGAAAATGGTACTTGAAAAATTCAAACACTTCGAATTTAGAAGTGCAAGAACTCCAATTGACTTAAACCATTATCTTGTAAAGAATAAAGGTGAAAGCACGTCTCAATTGGATTATGCTCGTGTGTTGGGAAGCTTAATGTATATCATGAACTGTACACGTCCTGATATAGCTTGTGCAATAAGTAAACTTAGTCGATTCACAAGTAATCCCAACAAACATCACTGGTTGGCAATGAAACGAGTTCTGGGATATTTGGAATATACCCAAGACTACGCCTTGCACTACAATAATTATCCTGCGGTTATCGAAGGATATAGTGATGCAAATTGGATAACCGGCTCAACAGAAACAAAGTCCACAAGTGGATATGTTTTTACTGTTGGCAGTGGAGCAGTATCTTGGAAGTCTTCCAAGCAGACGTGCATCGCTCGCTCTACAATGGAATCAGAGTTTATAGCTTTGGATAAGGCCGGTGAAGAAGCTGAATGGCTTCGAAACTTCTTAGAAGACATTCCATTCTGGCCAAAACCTTTGGCTCCTATATGCATACATTGTGATAGTGAGGCTGCTATAGGACGGGCAGGAAGCATTATGTATAACGGAAAGTCTCGTCATATACGACGAAGACATAAAACCGTTAGACAACTACTCTCTAGTGGAATTATCACTATTGATTATGTAAGATCAAAGGATAATGTGTCGGATTTGGATTTGTCAAATGATCTATCGATAAGATTATTTTTGGGCAAAATTTATTTAATTAATTAGTTAAGAATTAATTAAATGCAGTCAGTTCATTAACGAAATTAACTGAAACATATAATTCAAACGCTGCCTTTCCCTTCTGAACAGACACCTCTTCACATTACACTGCCTATAAATTTCGAGGCATGACTTCCTTTTCACTCACTTAAAATCCAGAATTTCCTTCTGAAAATATACCGCATTCTATTCGCAGTCTCTCTCTCAAAATCGTAGGTGTGATTTTTCTCCGTTCTTTGAGTTCGTTGGTATCCTGCAACTAGTATTGCCACTGTTGCGGGAAGGTTTATTCCGTTTCATCCTGGGAGGATTTAATCCATTATCTTGGCAACTTGTGAGGGGGTTAAAATTTCTTAAGGACGCACAAGAAAATTGTGGACTCGGAATATTTCATATCATCAACTGATTTTCTGTTTCTTCTAATTTGTTTTAACACAGTATCGACAACACATATATGCTCCTTCCCTACAAATACAAACACATATAATAACAATAACAACATATTTAGTGTAATCCCATGATTGAGGTGTGAGAGGAGTACGGTGTATGCGGACCTTATCCCTACCTTATATAAAGTAAAAAGATAATTTCCGATAGACCCTCGCATGCACATAATTTTATATTGAATACAAACAAGTACTCTCTTTTAAGCAGTGGCATAAGTGCATGCTCGAGGGAATCACACAGTATCTAAGAATCTAAGATTATTTTTTACGCACGACCAAAGCCATGCCACATTACATGCACTATAGCACGTTTGCTGTTTGTTTATTATAGCAAAGATGAGTTAAACTGGTAATAATTGAGTTTTTAATTTGCTATTTATAGTTATTTAATGAAACTTTTACGAAAAAGATACTATTTGAACAAAAATATTGAGTTTGATCGAATCGGTATCTTTGCTTCTAGCTCCGCCTCTGGAGCTAATTAACTATATGTAAAATAGTTATACTTTTCTAAGTTGACAGTAATTGTCGGTATGGTGAATATAGGCTCAGTACTCTCTACTGTGATTTAAATTTATGAATTTTAAAGATTGCATATTTCAACTTAGGCTATAAAATAAGTTGGCTATACCACTGTTGATGTGGTGGATGTATGTAATAATATTTTATATGTGATGATTTGAATTCTGAATATATTATATATGTTGGTGGTTCTCATGAATTTTGAAGAATATTTAAAGTTTACCGAGGAATTGTGTTGAAAATTATTAGAATGGGTGATTGACATTAATAATTATACCTTGATTGTGATGATGATTAATGAACCAGTTTATGAAGTTGTATCAATGAAGAATTGAGGAAGAGAAATCTATATCAATGACAGAAGAATACGAGAAATAGAAAGAAAGAGTAGAAAGGAAATGATGTATTCATTCATCTTAATCTTAAGAGTGCAAGCACTGATACTTATAGAAAATAAGTTAGTTTAGGATACCAAACTTACTTAACTAATTAACTAAATATGTTAACAGCGATTAACATATTAACTAACTAAGATTATGAAATTAGAAATCTACCCTTATTGTATTTGGGTTATATTTTTCTTTAACACTCCCCTTCAAGCTAGAGGGCATAAAAATATTAAATATCCCTAGCTTGTAAACCAGATATTGATGCTGAGATTTGCTCAGTCCTTTTGTGAATATATTTGCAGTTTGATCCTTTGTACAAATATATTCAGTTTTGATCATTCCTTTTTGAATCTTTTCTCTTATAAAGTGGCAGTCTATCTCTATGTGTTTTGTTCTTTCATGATAGACTGGGTTGGCTGCTATCTGAATGGCAGCTTTGCTATCACAAAAAATAGTAACTGGTTGAACATTTTTCACGTCAATCTCCTTTAATAACCCCAGTAGTCATGTTAACTCAGCAACAGTAGATGCCAGACTTCTGTATTCTGCTTCAGCAGAACTTCTTGAAATTGTAGTTTGTTTCTTAGATTTCCATGAAATCAGTGACTCACCTAACTTGATTAAGTAGCCTGTGACTGATTTTCTCGAGTGTGAACAAGATGCCCAGTCAGCATCACAATAAGCTGTAATGGTTTCATTGTTATTGCTGGATAACAGAATACCTTGTCCTGGTTGACTCTTTATATATTTCACAATTCGTAATGCAGCTTCCATGTGAGATTTTTTTGGCTGTTGTAGATACTGACTGAGTGTTTGAACACTATAAGAGATACCAGGTCTAATGACAGTTAGGTATAACAGTTTACCTATGAGTCTTTGATAGCTTCCTTGATCTGTCAGTACATCATCTTCTGCCAATTTCTCTTGACAGAAATGTTCATCAAACTCTCTTGTAGTGAGTTTTATGTTTGTGTCCATAGGTGTGTTAACAGATTTTGATGCTGCTAATCCAAGTTCTGAAATCAATTCCAAAGAATACTTTCTCTGATGCATCAAGATTCCTTGTTTCGACCTCGCAAATTCTATTCTAAGAAAGTACTTTAGTTCTCCTAGGTCCTTCATTTTGAAAGTTTGCTGGAGAGCATCTTTTGTGTCTTGTATTAGTTTCAGATCGTCTCCTGTTATAAGCATATCATCTACATATACCAACACAACAATAGTTCAATTTTCAGTTTTCTTAATGAACAAAGAGTGGTCATATGGACTCTGCTTGAACTGAAACTTCAATAAAGCATATGTCAGCTTTGAGTTCCACTGCCTTGGTGCTTGTTTAAGACCATACAAGGATTTTTTGAGTCTGCACACATGTTTATACTCCCCCTGACTCCTAAATCCTTGTGGAAGATCCATATAAATCTGGTCATGAAGATCACCTTGCAAAAATGCATTATAGACATCCATTTGATGTACATGCCATTTTCTAGAGGCTGCAATTGCTAACACAGTTCTGACTGTTACCATTTTAACAATTGGAGAGAAGGTTTCTTGATAATCTATACCTTCTCTTTGACTATAACCTTTAGCTACAAGTCTAGCTTTGAACCTTTCTATCTCCCCTGTAGCCTTGTACTTGATTTTGTATATCCATTTGCATCCTATAGAATTTTTTCCATCTGGAAAGGAAACAACTTCCCAGGTGTTGTTATTTTGAAGAGCTTCAATCTCTGACTTCATTGCATCAACCCACCTAGGATCTCTGATTTCTTCTGCATAATTGTTAGCTTCAGTTATTGTGGAGAATGTAGAAATGAAAGCTTGATACTTTGTTGAGATGTTTTCATAAGACAGATAGACTGATATTGGGTAGTTGACATCATGATGTACGTTTAAGGAAACAAAGTCCTTCATCCAGATTGGGGGATGTTTTTCCCTGTCAGATCTTCTAGTAGTGTTGTTGTGCTGAGTCTGTTGCACTGAGACACTAGGAGGTTCAGTTGATGACAAATTCTGTTGTTGATTTGTAGTTATAGTTGGAATTGTATTAAAATTTTCCGTATCAACTTGTATGTTGTAATTTTGAACTTCTTCTCCATTTGTATCTGTATACTCAGCTTCATCGACTTGAGTGGTTGAAGATTGAATAGAGCTAACAAGTTGCTAATTGTATTCTTCAAATTGTCTATCTTGTAAATTAGTTTGAGACAGAAATATAGGAGTTGAAGATACATTTAAGTTTTTGAATGGAAACACATCTTCCCTGAAAGTGACATCTCTGTTTACAAAAAAAAGAATTAGTAGTTAAATCATATAAAATATAACCTTTTTGTACCTCAGAATATCCTATTAACACTTCAGACTTAGCTCTTGGTTTAAGCTTGTCTGTTTCTTGTATACTCTTGGCATAGCAAAGACACCCTATAACTTTCAAATGAATCAGTGAAGATTTTCTTTTGTATAATCTTTCAAAAGGTGAAATCTCTATAACTGATGAGGGCAATCTGTTAATAATGTATACTGCAGCTAGAACACAATGACCCCAGAACTTAATAGGAATATTAGCTTGAAATCTGATTGCTCTAGTTACTTCTAGTATGTGTCTATGTTTCCTCTCAGCTACCCCATTTTGCTGAGGAGTATAGGTACATGTACTCTGATGAACTATGCCTAAATTTTTAAACAGATTGCTGCAAATAGTGTTAATAAATTTTGTGCCATTGTCTGTTCTAATTGTCTTAACTGTTTTGTTGAATTGAGTTTGGACAAACTTCAAAAAATACTGAATGACAACACACACATCAGTCTTTAATTTTAATAAGTAGATTCATATCATTCTAGAGAAATCATCAACTATAGTCAAGAAAAACTTATTTCCATCAAATGTAGGAATCTTATAGGGTCCCCAAATATCCATGCGAATCAATTCAAATATTTCAGTACTTTTAACACAACTTGTTGGAAAAGGTAACCTGACTTGTTTTGCACATGGACACACACTACATTTATTTACTACTTCTGCTATAGATTCAGTTTTGTTCTGAATCATTTTCCTAAGAACAACTATAGACACATGACCAAATCTTCTATGCCATAGATTTATATCTTCTGTACTAAGCACTTTCTTGACAAGCAGACTGAAATTCATGTCTTTATTAGCAAGTTGACTCAGTAGAATGTATAGCCCATCTCTTTGTTTACCAATCTCCTTCACCCTCCCATTGAAGAGATCCTAAAAAATACAGAAATGAGGATAGAAGGTTGCTGCACAAGCCAATTCCTTAGTCATTTTGGACACAGACATTAGATTAAATTTGAATTGAGGCAAATGAAACACATTACTCAGAGTACTTCTAGCAGATATAGAACTAGTTCCAGTGTGAGTAACATTTGAAAACTCACCATTAGGTAGACACACCCTCTTAGGATTAGTATTTTTGATTATAGAATTTTTATTTAGCATTTCAATATCAGACACCATGTGATTAATTGCCCCGATGTCAATAATCCATTCTTTTGGAAAATTAGAAACTGCCAAAACATTACTCATACCTGCTACATTTGCTGCAGAGTTGACATCACTTTCAGTGTTAGTTTTATTTAGAATTTGCAATATCTGTTCATATTGATCCTTTGTGAATGCTCCTATCTGAGGCATTGATTGGTGATCTGAAGTTTCTACAAAAACATTATAAGCTGCTGGACCTCTTGTTCCACCATTATAGGTTCCTGGCCCCTTCTTTTTAGATTTGAAATCTGGAGGATACCCAACTATCTTGAAATAATTCTCTTTGCTATGGCCTTTAAGCTTGCAGAACTCACATTGAACATTATAGTTCCTTTTATACCTTTGATTCCCCATATTTTTTGTATACATTGCTACATCATAATTCTCTGTAGTAATGGCTGGATTTGCACCTAAAATTCCAGAAGTACAAGCCACTGCTTTTTGACTTTCATCACTTAAGATCATGGAGTATGCTTGATTCACTGTTGGAAGAGGACTCCTCATAAGAATATGACTTCTAGCTTGAGCGTAGGATTCATTAAGCCCCATAAGAAACTGATATACCTTTAACTTTTGTAAGTAAATCACAAACTCTCTAGACCTTGGGCAATCACAACCAGGAATGGGTATCAAGGCTTCAAATTCCTCCCACATGTCCTTCAATTTGGAATAATACACGGACACAGACGAAGTACCTTGAACCAGAGTGGCAATTTCTTTATGCAAGTTAAAAGTTCTTGCATCATCCACTTTATATCCCACACTGTCTGAGAATTCAAAGCATACATTATACCACCAAGAAGACTGCTATTCACATAATTCATTATCCAAGAGAGTACAATAGCATTTACTCTCTCCTAATGATTCCTCATAGTAGCAGGGAAGCTTTCTTTCCTACAAGAACCATCCACCATTCCTAATTTGTTCCTTCCCAGTAACTCTACACGCATAGATCGATACCAAACAGAGTAATTCTCAATTCCAGTTAGCTGGAATGAGATAATGTGTATTCCGCTAACATCTGACGGATGAAGAAACAGAGGATGGTTGTAATCCATGCCCTGTTGTGTTGATCCTACAGTGGTTTGGATTGGATCACCTTCTTGATCATTATTTAGATTCATTTTATGATTCTCGAATTTTTCAGAACTTGAATTTTCAGAACTCTGATTTTTCAGAACTCTGATTTTTCGATACAAACAAGAACCAAAGAAACTGACTTAGAATTGTAGAGATTTGCACTGAATCAAAGTTGCATGCATTCAACTTTGTCCTGCTCTGATACCATGAACCAGTTTGTGAAGCTGTATCAATGAAGAATTGAGGAAGAGAAATCTGTATCAATGACAGAAGAATACAAGAGAGAGAGAGAGAGAGAGAGAGAGAAAGAAAGAGTAGAAAGGAAATGATGTATTCATTCATCTTAATCTTAAGAGTACAAGAACCGATACTTATAGAAAATAAGTTAGTGTAGGATAACTAACTTACTTAACTAATTAACTAAATCTGTTAACAGTGATTAACAGATTAACTAACTAATATTATGAAATTACAAATCTGCCCTTATTGTATTTGGGTTATATTTTTCTTTAACAAGTAAGAACACTTACTTGCACAAAATATGCACATTTAGTCAGCTCCACTCACAGGTCATGTCTGTCCCTTTCTTCTCCCCTTGTCAACAAATTGATGTACTCCCTCCGGTTCATAATAAGTGACCAATTTGCTTTTAGCACGTCCATTAAGAAAATACTAAATTCTATACAAAAATATCTACTATGACTAAACTATCCTAATTAAACATTTAATGTGAGGAGTAAGAAACTTTTTAGGGATATGTACATAGAGGTTATTTTGTCAAGAAACTTTTTAGAGATATGTAAATAGAGGTTATTTTGTAAAAACAAATTAAATTTTTTCTTGATTACATAGTTGGACACTTATTTTGGACCAAAATGAAAAAGAAAACTGGTCACTTATTGTAAACCGGAGGGAGTAATAATCTTGCACCTAAGACATAGAAAATGAACAGTAATTGTTCATAGAACCTCAGGAAACTGCATCTTCAATTCAAAAGGAGAAGCAACAAAATAATAATTCTCTTTATATATGTGTGTCTATAATAATTGGACTCGACTATATGAATTATTAACATTTATATTTGACTTCCGAGAATTATCATAAACAGACTAGTGTTGCACTCATCATCAACGCGTATATAGAGTCCGACCCACCCAAAGGTAAATATATGGGTAATAGAAGAATTAATTTAAATAGCCGCTCACTCAACAACTTAGCCTAAAAATAGTTAATGAATATATATATATATGTATATAATTGTATATAATCAATGTATATATCGAATATAAAAGGTAAAATAGCGAATCTGGTTGGCTATTAAGTGTAAAGGCAAAATTACGGGGGATGGGCCTTTGTAAAACCACAGTTTATATTTTGACGTGGTTAAGAAAAAAAATTAGAAAAATAACTCCACACCGAATTTTAAAGCACGTTTGTCAGAATCTTGGTGCACTGGGAAGCTTAATGTATATCATGAACTGTACACGTCCTGATATAGCTTGTGCAATAAGTAAACTTAGTCGATTCACAAGTAATCCCAACAAACATCACTGTTTGGCAATGAAACGAGTTCTGGGATATTTGGAATATACCCAAGACTACGCCTTGCACTACAATAATTATCCTGCGGTTATCGAAGGATATAGTGATGCAAATTGGATAAACGGCTCAACAGAAACAAAGTCCACAAGTGGATATGTTTTTACTGTTGGCGGAGGAGCAGTATCTTGGAAGTCTTCCAAACAGACGTGCATCGCTCGCTCTACAATGGAATCAGAGTTTATAGCTTTGGATAAGGCCGGTGAAGAAGCTGAATGGCTTCGAAATTTCTTAGAAGACATTCCATTTTGGCCTGGCTCCTATATTCATACATTGTGATAGTGAGGCTGCAATAGGACGGGCAAGAAGCATTATGTATAACGGAAAGTCTCGTCATATACGACGAAGACATAAAACCGTTAGACAACTACTCTCTAGTGGAATTATCACTATTGATTATGTAAGATCAAAGGATAATGTGTCGGATTTGGATTTTTCAAATGATCGATCGATAAGATTATTTTTGGGAAAAATTTATGTAATTAATTAGTTAAGAATTAATTAAATGCAGTCAGTTCATTAACGAAATTGACTGAAACGTATAATCCAAACGCTGCCTTTCCCTTCTGAACAGACTCCTCTTCACATTACACTGCCTATAAATTCCGAGGCATGGCTTCCTTTTCACTCACTTAAAATCCAGAATTTCTTTCTGAAAATATACCGCATTCTATTCGCAGTCTCTCTCTCAAAATGGTAAGTGTGATTTTGCTCCGTTCTTTGAGTTCGTTGGTATCCTGCAACTAGTATTGCCACTGTTGCAGGAAGGTTTATTCCGTTTCATCCTGGGAGGATTTAATCCATTATCTTGGCAACTTGTGAGGGGGTTAAAATTCCTTAAGGACGCACAAGGAAATTGTGGACTCGGAATATTTCATATCATCAACTGATTTTCTGTTTCTTCTAATTTGTTTTAACACAGTATCGACAACACATATATGCTCCTTCCCTACAAATACAAACACATATAATAACAATAACAACATATTTAGTGTAATCTCATGATTGAGGTGTGAGAGGAGTGCGGTGTATGCAGACCTTATCCCTACCTTATATAAAGTAAAAAGATAATTTCCGATAGACCCTCGGCATGCACATAATTTTATATTGAGTACAAACAAGTACTCTCTTTTAAGCAATGGCATAAGTGCATGCTCGAGGGAATCACACAGTATCTAAGAATCTAAGATTATTTTTTACGCACGACCAAAGCCATGCCACATTACATGCACTATAGCACGTTTGCTGTTTGTTTATTATAGCAAAGATGAGTTAAACTGGTAATAATTGAGTTTTTAATTTGCTATTTATAGTTATTTAATGAAACTTTTACGAAAAAGATACTATTTGAACAAAGATATTGAGTTTGATGGAATCGGTATCTTTGCTTCTAGCTCCGCCTCTGGAGCTAATTAACTATATGTAAAATAGTTATAATTTTCTAAGTTGACAGTAATTGTCGGTATGGTGAATATAGGCTCAGTACTCTCTACTGTGATTTAAAATTATGAATTTTAAAGATTGCATATTTCAACTTAGGCTATAAACTAAGTTGGCTATACCACTGTTGATGTGGTGGATGTATGTAATAATATTTTATATGTGATGATTTGAATTCTGAATATATTATATATGTTGGTGGTTCTCATGAATTTTGAAGAATATTTAAAGTTTACCGAGGAATTGTGTTGAAAATTATTAGAATAGGGTGATTGACATTAATAATTATACCTTGATTGTGATGATGATTAATGAACCAGTTTATGAAGCTGTATCAATGAAGAATTGAGGAAGAGAAATCTGTATCAATGATAGAAGAATACGAGAAAGAGAAAGAAAGAGTAGAAAGGAAATGATGTATTCATTCATCTTAATCTTAAGAGTACAAGTACTGATACTTATAGAAAATAAGTTAGTTTAGGATAACTAACTTACTTAACTAATTAACTAAATATGTTAACAGTGATTAACAGATTAACTAACTAAGATTATGAAATTACAAATCTACCATTATTGTATTTGGGTTATATTTTTCTTTAACACTCCCCCTCGAGCTAGAGGGCATAAAAATATTAAATTTCCCTAGCTTGTAAACCAGATATTGATGCTGAGATTTGCTCAGTCCTTTTGTGAATATATCTGCAGTTTGATCCTTTGTACAAATATATTCAGTTTTGATCATGCCTTGTTGAATCTTTACTCTTATAAAGTGGCAGTCTATCTCTATGTGTTTTGTTCTTTCATGATAGACTGGGTTGGCTGCTATCAGAATGGCAGCTTTGCTATCACAAAAAATAGTCACTGGTTGAACATTTTTCACGTCAATCTCCTTTAATAACCCCAGTAGTCATGTTAACTCAGCAACAGTAGATGCCAGACTTCTGTATTCTGTTTCAGCAGAACTTCTTGAAATTGTAGTTTGTTTCTTAGATTTCCATGAAATCAGTGACTCACCTAACTTGGTTAAGTAGCCTGTGACTGATTATCTGGAGTGTGAACAAGCTGCCCAGTCAGCATCACAATAAGCTGTAATGGTTTCATTGTTATTGCTGGATAACAGAATACCTTGTCCTGGTTGACTCTTTATATATTTCACAATTCGTAATGCAGCTTCCATGTGAGATTTTTTTGGTTGTTGTAGATACTGACTGAGTGTTTGAACACTATAAGAGATACCAGGTCTAGTGACAGTTAGGTATAACAGTTTACCTATGAGTCTTTGATAGCTTCCTTGATCTGTCAGTACATCATCTTCTGCCAATTTCTCTTGACAGAAATGTTCATCAAACTCTCTTGTAGTGAGTTTTATGTTTGTGTCCATAGGTGTGTTAACAGATTTTGATGCTGCTAATCCAAGTTCTGAAATCAATTCCAAAGAATACTTTCTCTGATGCATCAAGATTCCTTGTTTCGACCTCACAAATTCTATTCTAAGAAAGTACTTTAGTTCTCCTAGGTCCTTCATTTTGAAAGTTTGCTGGAGAGCATCTTTTGTGTCTTGTATTAGTTTCATATCGTCTCCTGTTAGAAGCATATCATCTACATATACCAACACAACAATAGTTCAATTTTCAGTTTTCTTAATGAAAAGAGTGGTCATATGGACTCTGCTTGAACTGAAACTTCAATAAAGCCTCTGTCAGCTTTGAGTTCCACTGCCTTGGTGCTTGTTTAAGACCATACAAGGATTTTTTGAGTCTGCACACAGGTTTATACTCCCCCTGACTCCTAAATCCTTGTGGAAGATCCGTATAAATCTGATCATGAAGATCACCTTGCAGAAATGCATTATAGACATCCATTTGATGTACATGCCATTTTCTAGAGGCTGCAATTGCTAACACAGTTCTGACTGTTACTATTTTAACAATTGGAGAGAAGGTTTCTTGATAATCTATACCTTCTCTTTGACTATAACCTTTAGCTACAAGTCTAGCTTTGAACCTTTCTATCTCCCCTGTAGCCTTGTACTTGATTTTGTATATCCATTTGCATCCTATAGAATTTTTTCCATCTGGAAAGGAAACAACTTCCCAGGTGTTGTTATTTTGAAGAGCTTCAATCTCTGACTTCATTGCATCAACCCACCTAGGATCTCTGATTTCTTCTGCATAATTGTTAGCTTCAGTTATTGTGGAGAATGTAGAAATGAAAGCTTGATACTTTGTTGAGATGTTTTCATAAGACAGATAGACTGATATTGGGTAGTTGACATCATGATGTACGTTTAAGGAAACAAAGTCCTTCATCCAGATTGGGGGATGTTTTTCCCTGTCAGATCTTCTAGTAGTGTTGTTGTGCTGAGTCTGTTGCACTGAGACACTAGGAGGTCCAGTTGATGACAAATTCTGTTGTTGATTTGTAGTTATAGTTGGAATTGTATTAAAATTTTCTGTATCAACTTGTATGTTGTTTTTGAACTTCTTCTCCATTTGTATCTGTTTACTCAACTTCATCGACTTGAGTGGTTGAAGATTGAATAGAGCTAACAAGTTGCTGATTGTATTCTTCAAATTGTCTATCTTGTAAATTAGTTTGAGACAGAAATATAGGAGTTGAAGATACATTTAAGTTTTTGAACGGAAACACATCTTCCTTGAAAGTGACATCTCTGTTTACAAAAAAAAAAAGAATTAGTAGTTAAATCATATAAAATATAACCTTTTTGTACCTCAGAATATCCTATTAACACTTCAGACTTAGCTCTTGGTTTAAGCTTGTCTGTTTCTTGTATACTCTTGGCATAGCAAAGACACCCTATAACTTTCAAATGATTCAGTGAAGATTTTCTTTTGTATAATCTTTCAAAAGGTGAAATCTCTATAACTGATGAGGGCAATCTGTTAATAATGTATACTGCAGCTAGAACACAATGACCGCAGAACTTAATAGGAATATTAGCTTGAAATCTGATTGCTCTAGTTACTTCTAGTATGTGTCTATGTTTCCTCCCAGTTACCCCATTTTGCTGAGGAGTATAGGTACATGTACTCTGATGAACTATGCCTAAATTTTTAGACAGATTGCTGCAAATAGTGTTAACAAATTTTGTGCCATTGTCCGTTCTAATTGTCTTAACTGTTTTGTTGAATTGAGTTTGGACAAACTTCAAAAAATACTGAACGACAACACACACATCAGTCTTTAATTTTAATAAGTAGATCCATATCATTCTAGAGAAATCATCAACTATAGTCAAGAAAAACTTATTTCCATCAAATGTAGGAATCTTATAGGGTTCCCAAATATCCATGTGAATCAATTCAAATATTTCAGTACTTTTAACACAACTTGTTGGAAAAGGTAATCTGACTTGTTTTGCACATGGACACACACTACATTTATTTACTACTTCTGCTATAGATTCAGGTTTGTTCTAAATCATTTTCCTAAGAACAGCTATAGACACATGACCAAATCTTCTATGCCATAGATTTATATCTTCTGTACTAAGCACTTTCTTGACAAGCAGACTGAAATTCATGTCTTTATTAGCAAGTTGACTCAGTAGAATGTATAGCCCATCTCTTTGTTTACCAATCTCCTTCACCCTCCCATTGAAGAGATCCTGAAAAATACAGAAATGAGGATAGAAGGTTACTGCACAAGCCAATTCCTTAGTCATTTTGGACACAGACATTAGATTAAATTTGAATTAAGGCAAATGAAACACATTACTCAGAGTACTTCTAGCAGATATAGAACTAGTTCCAGTGTGAGTAACATTTGAAACCTCACCATTAGGTAGACACACCCTCTTAGGATTAGTATTTTTTATTATAGAATTTTTATTTAGCATTTCAATATCAGACACCATGTGATTAATTGCCCCGATGTCAATAATCCATTCTTTTGGAAAATTAGAAACTGCCAAAACATTACTCATACCTGCTACATTTGCTGCAGAGTTGACATCACTTTTAGTGTTAGTTTTATTTAGAATTCGCAATATCTGTTCATATTGATCCTTTGTGAATGCTCCTATCTGAGGCATTGATTGGTGATCTGAAGTTTCTACAAAAACATTATAAGCTGTTGGACCTCTTGTTCCACCATTATAGGTTCCTGGCCCCTTCTTTTTAGATTTGAAATCTGGAGGATACCCAACTATCTTGAAACAATTCTTTTTGCTATGGCCTTTAAGCTTGCAGAACTCACATTGAACATTATAGTTCCTTTTATACCTTTGATTCCCCATATTTTTTGTATACATTGCTACATCATAATTCTCTGTAGTAATGGCTGGATTTGCACCTAAAATTCCAGAAGTACAAGCCACTGCTTTTTGACTTTCATCACTTAAGATCATGGAGTATGCTTGATTCACTGTTGGAAGAGGACTCCTCATAAGAATATGACTTCTAGCTTGAGCGTAGGATTCATTAAGCCCCATAAGAAACTGATATACCTTTAACTTCTGTAAGTAAATCACAAACTCTCTAGACCTTGGGCAATCACAACCAGGAATGGGTATCAAGGCTTCAAATTCCTCCCACATGCCCTTCAATTTGGAATAATACACGGACACAGACGAAGTACCTTGAACCAGAGTGGCAATTTCTTTGTGCAAGTTAAAAGTTCTTGCATCATCCACTTTATAGAATCGTTCATATATATCATCCCACACTGTCTGAGAATTCAAAGCATACATTATACCACCAAGAAGACTGCTATTCACATAATTCATTATCCAAGAGAGTACAATAGCATTTACTCTCTCCTAATGATTCCTCATAGTAGCAGGGAAGCTTTCTTTCCTACAAGAACCATCCACCATTCCTAATTTGTTCCTTCCCAGTAACTCTACACGCATAGATCGATACCAAACAGAGTAATTCTCAATTCCAGTTAGCTGGAATGAGATAATGTGTATTCCGCTAACATCTGACGGATGAAGAAACAGAGGATGGTTGTAATCCATGCCCTGTTGTGTTGATCCTACAGTGGTTTGGATTGGATCACCTTCTTGATCATTATTTAGATTCATTTTATGATTCTCGAATTTTTCAGAACTTGAATTTTCAAAACTCTGAATTTTCGATACAAACAAGAACCAAAGAAACTGACTTAGAATTGTAGAGATTTGCACTGAATCAAAGTTGCATGCATTCAACTTTGTCCTGCTCTGATACCATGAACCAGTTTGTGAAGCTGTATCAATGAAGAATTGAGGAACAGAAATCTGTATCAATGACAGAAGAATACGAGAGAGAGAGAGAAAGAAAGAGTAGAAAGGAAATGATGTATTCATTCATCTTAATCTTAAGAGTACAAGAACCGATACTTATAGAAAATAAGTTAGTGTAGGATAGCTAACTTACTTAACTAATTAACTAAATCTGTTAACAGTGATTAACAGATTAACTAACTAAGATTATGAAATTACAAATCTGCCCTTATTGTATTTGGGTTATATTTTTCTTTAACAATTAAGAACTCTTACTTGCACAAAATATGCACATTTAGTCAGCTCCACTCACAGGTCATGTCTGTCCCTTTCTTCTCCCCTTGTCAACAAATTGATGTACTCCCTCCGGTTCATAATAAGTGACCAATTTGCTTTTAGCACGTCCATTAAGAAAATAATAAATTCTATACAAAAATATCTACTATGACTAAACTATCCTAATTAAATATTTAATGTGAGGAGTAAGAAACTTTTTAGGGATATGTACATAGATGTTATTTTGTTAAGAAACTTTTTAGGAATATGTACATAGAGGTTATTTTGTAAAAACAAATTAAATTTTTTCTTGATTACATAATTGGACACTTATTTTGGACCAAAATGAAAAAAGAAACTGGTCACTTATTGTGAACCGGAGGGAGTAATAATCTTGCACCTAAGACATAGAAAATGAACAGTAATTGTTCATAGAACCTCAGGAAACTGCATCTTCAATTCAAAAGGAGAAGCAACAAAATAATAATTCTCTTTATATATGTGTGTCTATAATAATTGGACTCGACTATATGAATTATTAACATTTATATTTGACTATTCCGAGAATTATCATAAACAGACTAGTGTTGCACTCATCATCAACGCGTATATAGAGTCCGACCCACCCAAAGGTAAATATATGGATAATAGAAGAATTAATTTAAATAGTCGCTCACTCAACAACTTAGCCTAAAAATAGTTAATAAATATATATATATATATATATATATATATATGTATATAATTGTATATAATCTATGTATATATCGAATATAAAAGGTAAAATAGCGAATCTGGTTGGCTATTAAGTGTAAAGGCAAAATTACGGAGGATGGGCCTTTGTAAAACCACAGTTTATATTTTGACGTGGTTAAGAAAAAAATTAGAAAAATAACTCCACATCGTAATTTTAAAGCACGCTTGTCATAATTTTGATGATCACCAAAATTTTCAACTACAATATAAGTTTTTCTTTTGGCCGATTACAAAAAAATGTGACAACCGTCAGAAAAGTAACGATCACTAATTCAATATAACTGAAAAAACTATGGATACTATCAAAATTTTGACCTGCATGCTTCAAAATTCGGATCGAAAACTATTTTTAAGACTTTTCTTACCGGACAAAGTTTAAATGGTAACACGAAATAATCCTATTTGTGCAAATCACCCTTGTGTGAAGATATGACAAGGAATCTTTACACAAATAGTCAATTATATTCCTTGTTTACTTTTTTTATTTATATACATAAGGTAAATTGATTATATATACTTATACACATATAGGGTGTATTTGATATAACGGAAAATATTTTCTGCGAATAATCTTATTATTTTCCGGTGTTTGGTACACAAATTAAAAAAAATATTTTTTCAAGAGTATTCATAAATAATTTTGATACAATAAACATGAAGCCATAAACTTTACAACCAACAACCTTCCAAATTCACAAATTTCATAAACTTCTGAACCGCAAAACTTTCGAAACCGCAAAATTTCGAACCGTAAAATTTATAATTTATAAACCCGTAAACTTCAAAACACATAAACATCCGAACTCATAACTTTGGAACTTGTAAAATGTCGAACCTGTAAACCGAAAGATAAAAAAAGTAAAACTGAAAATATATATAAAAAAATCGGAGGGCGGAGGGGGAGTGGGTGCAGAAAAAAGAAAAAACAAAAATTTAAAAGTTACAAAAAAAGTTTTTAAAAAATCTTTTTTTGTGCGGGGTGGGGGCAGTGGGAGGGTGGCACAGAAAAACGAAAAAAATAATTTAAATTACAAACTATTTTTTTGCGGGGTAGGTGGGGTAGTATGGTGGGTGGTGACGGGAAAAAAAACTTTTTTGGAGAGAGGGCATGAGGTGGGGTTAGGTGGGTGGGTGTAGGGTGAGTTGGTGAGGGTATGGAATATGTGGGTAAGGTTGAGAAGGAGTTTTGGAAAATGTTTTCCACACATATTTTTAATTTAAGTGTTTGGGTGAGTCGTTGGATTGTTTGGATATGCATTGGTTTTGTGGGCTAAACAAATCAAACTAATGGGCCTTAAATCAATTAAGCAACATCATGGGCTAACCGGAAGTCCAAAAGCCCACAAATACCCCTATCCAAAAAAACAGCAACCTTAATCTCTGTAAAAAACCACAAACTAACAAGAATCTCTGTATTCTCCACCATGAATCTTCTCAAACTTCATCACCAGCACAACAATTATTACCATAGCAAATTCTCTTCAATTTCAGGAAATTCATCAACCCATTCATCTTTTTCAGCTCCCCATAATCTCTTTTTCACTACCCACAAACCAAATTTTTTGCCTTTAACACTTCATTGTGACAATTTTAAGCTAAAAAATGTAAGAGCTTCAGCTATAAAAATCCAATCTTTGAGTGAAAAAGAAGAGTATGAGTACTTAGCAGCAGATGGGATTGTTTATAAGAAGACTTTGAGATTAGTAGAGGGTGCTATGTTTGCTGCTGTTTCTGGCTTAGCTTATCTCTTGAGCAATTCTCTTGCTATTGAGGTACATATATGATTCTTGAAATGTAGAATTTTGATGGGTTTTTTTGGAGGAAATTCTTTTTTTTTTTCTCTTTTTTAATATTGAGGTTGGGTGATAAATTTATTTTGATTGTTTTTCATTAGGTTATTAGTTGCAAGAAATAGATAGAGTTGGAATTACTTTGTTGTTGTGAGTTAAGAAGTAGTAGTACTTTAGTTTATGAATTGTATTGAATTTGTTAAAGGTTTAGTATCAGGGCTTCGCCGAAAAATTACACCGTATATATAAGGCAAAATCTGATTTTTACCTCTATATATTAAGTTTTGAATCCCATTGACATAGCCCAAAAGTGTAGCTTAGTGGTCGAGTATGTTCAAAACCTTTGTAAGGTCATAGGTTCAATTCCCACAAGCGGCTTGAAGAACATTAAATAACCCTCTCCTAAATGTTGTATTTTCGGAAATAGCCTCTCTATCTTACCTTGGTAAGGTAAGGTCTGTGTACACACTAACCTTCTCAGACCCCACTTGTGCGATTAGATTGGGTCTGATGTTGTTGTTGTTGTAAATCTTGTATTTACTTTTTCTCCTATGCGAGAATGCTATGGGCAGGGGCAGAGCTAGGTGGGCGGAAGGGGGTTCGCCCCCTATATAGAAGGTTAAATGTTTTTCATGTGTATATATATTCGGTGTTGAATCCCTTTAGCTTCTTTGTGCTTTTTATTTTTCGAATCCTCTTGTGAAAATCCTGCTTCGGCACTAGCTATGAGATTGAATGCAAATAGCTTTAGTGGATATGAAAGTCTCTTTGAGTTATGCACTAAGCAAATAGTGAAGAAATTCTGGTTAGGAAAGCAAGGATATTTCAGGTTTTTAATTGCAGAATTTTGGATGGGGAAACAAAATCTTTATAGGGGAAGAGAGAAAATATTTGAGACTTAAACAGATAGGAGTACAAGAATAGAAGGTAGTGTTTTTTCTGCAAACTAAACAATAATTTACAGAATGCATCCTTTTATCTTAAGACACAACTTCTCATTCAATAATGTTTCATTTGTTAACAAAATTTTAACACAAAAAAAACACGTAAATTCTATAGCACAGTACGTAACTAGTAAGAGTAAAACTAATCTTGGTGAAAAACTGTTAGATAGAAAACAACGGTTCATGAATTAGATAGGTCTGCTGCCAATATGCAGCTTAGGTGACTTGATTAGTAGAGCTTTTGTTTCTTTAACTCTTTCAAAAGTCTTAATTTTTTACTATTCATACTTGACACTGTTGGTGGTTTCGAGGAAATTGTTTAACAGGTAGAAATGAACCAGCCAATAGAGGGATATTTTAGGTTAAACATGTTGTATTTTTATAGCTATCCAACTTTATGATTTCTATGTGTCATTTGCTGCTGGTTTTGATCTCCTAAAGGAATTTGGCTTTCCATGTAGCACAGAATTACTTCGGCTGTTTCTTCGCGTTGCCAATTGTTATATCCTCGATGAGATGGGGTGTTGCAGCTGGCAGAAAAACCATGGTTTTGTCCCCTCCATATACCTGATAAGTTGAACGTTACTTGTTCCTAAACGCTTGTTCATCTACTTTCTCTAACGGTCATTTGTCCCATCTCATTAGGTGGCAACTGTTGTGCTTTTGTTTGTCTTGTCTGGTCCAGTGAAAGCGTTAAATTATATGGTGAGTTATATCTTATAAACAATAATAGATTTACAAATTTCAAAATCTTATTGTCGCTCTTATGATACTTATTATGTTTGGTGGCTGTTCTTGTGCTTCAATATTTTATGCTCGCACAAGTATTAAGTATTCATGTTTAGGTGATGTTGTTACTTATGTAGCTACATTTTTCTCTCGTTCTGATTCAGTTAATGCATGGTTTACTTGGCTTCACAATGGGTTCCTTATGGAGGTATGTAGTTATTACATTTTGCGTGTCTATACGTGAAGGCTTAATGCTTATTCATCGAGTCATTGTAATGGGAATCAATTTTGACAGAAAGTCTTTATATACTTTAGTTGCAACCTCTCACTGGAAGACATGTCCCCCTCCCACCCCTCCAAAAAACAAAAAAGAATACTCAGTGCGTATCGCCTGATCTTGTTCTCTGTTCTGGCCCCTCCCTCTTTCAAAAAACCCCATAAAGAAATGGAAGACGGAAATCAAGAATACAGTGAGAGGATGCTTGCTTTATTTCACATCTTAAAAATTACCAAATTGGAGTTGTAAGTTAATTGATTGTCATATGCGCAAATGAAGATAATAGTGTACTGACGAGGGGCGGATGTAGCTAATAGACTACAGCTTAAATAGAACCCAGTAATTTTAATACGGAGCTCAACAACAACAACAAACCCAGTATGTTCCCAGCAGGTGGGGTGTGGGGAGGGTAGTCTGTACGCGGACCTTACCCCTACCTAATGCAGGTAGAGAGGTTGTTTCCAATAGACCCTCGGTTCAGGAAGGGTAGGAAGAAGAAGAGGAAAGCAAGAAAGGAAGAAAGAAGGAAGAGAAAAGAAAAAGGGTGAGATAAAGGATATGTAGTACCAAATAATAGCAACGGGGAATACAATACCTGAGGCTAACAAAACCATGTAAGCAACAAAAATCGAAGAATATGAAGGGACATGTGTGCTACTAAGACTATCGATGAGCAACTAAAAAACTACGCACTAACCTTCTACCTTAATCCTCGACCTCCACACCCTCCTATCAAGGGTCATGTCCTGAGTGAGCTTAAGCAACGCCATGTCCTGTCTAATCAGCTCTCCCCCGTACTTCTTAGGCCTATCTCGACCTCTCCGCAAACTCGTCATGGCCAACCTCTCACACCTCCTAACAGGAGCATCAATGTTTCTTCTCTTAACATGTCTGAACCATCTCAGTCTCAACTCCCGCATCTAGTCCTTCACGGAGGCTACTCCCACTCTGTCCCGGATAGCAATTTTAATACGCTCATATATATATATATATATATATATATATATATATATATATATATGCAAAGAGCATCAAAATTTCAACAAATATTACATTATGAACCCATAATTTTAGTGTACAATGAATAAGTGGTAAAAATATAAAGATTGAATCCATCAAGTTAAAATCTGGAATCCGCCTCTTGTATTGACTACTTTGTTCAGACTTTCTGGGGTTTACTATAAGCCAAAGTTATGCACTGGAGCACATCCTGCATCCTTCACATTAACTGTCGCTGCTGTTTGATATTGTTCTATTTCTTATTTTGTAGGTTGAGAACAAATTGGGGTGCCTCAATCTTCTTGTGCTCAATTGTATGTTCTCTTCCTTCTACTGTTTTCCTCTTTGAGGGCGTTCTGTATTAATCATGGTGTGATTCCGGCAAGAGATGATCTGTTTGATTTGCAGGCTCGGGCTGTAGGTGCTTTAGGATATGTTATATTATCCTCATTTTTAATAGGAGAAAACATCCTTGCTCTGGTAATTTTGTAACTTCGTTTTCTCTTCTTTACGTCTGTTACAGTTGTTTCTTTGCTAATGAAATGTATCGCTCATGTGGTCCTTCTTTGCTTGTAGATCACCGTAAATATTCATGCTTCTCTCTCGTACATCCTCACATCCTTAGGTAGTCAGATAGTTCCATCTATGAGTTTTATATACACCTTGTTCGGGACACTGGTACGTGTGTGTGATAACTTCTTCGTATCTGTTCGATAATTTTGACAAGTAAAAAGCTAATATTTTCTTCCTTTTACTTCTTTTTGCTTCCTGCACCTGCAGCTTTTGATAAATTGTACGTTCTTCGTGTTCTTGCTGCATCTTCTCTACGCCATCTTTCTAACCAAATTTGGGATGAAAGCTACATTGAGACTGCCGAGATGGTTAGCCGCAGCACTTTAAATAGGTAAAAAAGTGCACTCATCGTAGACTCGTTTCAAAATGAGACTTTGCTCATCAATGATTGGACCATGCAAACTAGAAATGTTTTTTCTTGGCTAAAGAAACAGATTGCTCAATCTATTTCTGTATCGCTCATGATATATATCTTAACTCGGACATCCATTTCAAGTGCATATCCCATTTTTGCACAACAGGTTTATGAAAATCCACGAGAAGCGACTGGTACTACACTACAGTGATGGTTAATACAAGATCATTTTGATCATTATTGATACAAGATTGTTGAAATGGATTATCAATCTAGTCCATTATTTGTTCAAAAGCAATACAAAGTCGCCAAAAATTAATTGCTCAGCTCAGTTGTAAATGTATTTATTACACATTTTGGCCAGTATCTAATGCATTGTAAATGCCATTTAATGGGAGTTAATATTTCTTTTTTTTTTTGTGTACTTGTTTCAATACTCCCCTTAATATTTATTTTTTCCCTTAATTCTTTCCTCAAAGCCATTTTGATCTGAAGTAGTAGACTTCAAGCTTGAGACCATGATTCTTTAAAACATCCATTGGCTCTTTGAGTTCATTTTGTAGTACCAATAACTTTAGGGGTCGTTTGGTACGCCGGATAACATGAGATAAGGTGGGATAAATTGTGGTACTAAATTTGGTGTTATTTTATCCTGCCTTTATAACTTTGTCGCAGACTTAAAAGGTGGAATAAGATGGGATAACATGCTATAAATTTTGTGCTAGACTTAATCCTGGATATCCCATCGAACTTAGTATTATTTTATCCCTACCACCCAGGTGGGATGAATTAGTCTAGGCATTATAATCCCGGGACCATAATCTCGAAATAATTTCACGCTACCATCATGCTTCCTAACTCTCATGTGGTGGAGCTACCCTTATCAAAAGGGGAGTTAATTGATATTTCTTCGTCGGAAATTTATACTGTATGCGTAGATCAATTTTTTCCCATCTATATATACTAGATATTGGATTTCATTGGCGTCTTTGTGTGTTTACTGTACTTTGATATAATTAGAAGGAAAAAATAAAATTTGCCACTGTCCATATGCTTTCTCCCCATTTCTGTAAGGTAATCTAACTACCTAAAGTTCACTTTTTTTTTAGTTGGCAAATAGCGACTTTCATCCCAGACTTTGATCTAACTTGAAAAATCCATTTATAGGAAAAATCTTGAATACCTAAAGAAGCTCTTCCTTTGTGGGGCTACATATTAATTTTTTTTTTTTTTTGATATGATAAAAGTTTAGCTACACTTTAAATAAAAAAGACTTGGAATGATAATCCAAATGCTTTCATGCTTTATTTATGTAAAAATAGCACGGGCTAGTCAATTTTCGGACTGGTCACTCAAAAATAGTCAGCATTTTGCAAAGTCATTGAAAAATAATCACTATTTTGCTGCAACACGAAAAGTTCCAACATAATATACTGGAGATCGGTGCACTTGTGTATGAATTTCCAACATATTATGCATTTATGCTGGAACTCTAACACGGGAAAAGTTCCAGCATAATATACTGGAGATTGGAGCACCTGTGTATGAACTTCCAGCATATTATGTTGGATCGGTATATTATACTGGAATTATGTTGGAGTATATTTTTCGGATTTTGAACAGTGTTATCGTTCAGATTTATCTTTACATGAAAAGTGACTAAATTTCGATTATTTTTGAAACTATGACTATAAACTCGAAATAATTTCACGCAACTATCATGTTGCGTAACTCGCATGTGGCGGAGCTACCCTTATCAAAAGGGGAGTCAATTGATATTTCTTTGTCGGAAAAATTATATTGTATACATAGATCACTTTTTTTCCCATCTATATATACTATATGTTGAATTTCCTTGACTTAATAGCATTGGTACTACTAATGTCATGGTTGTCTATGCATTAGTTATACATTGGATAATACCAAGTATGATGTATTAATTATACATAGGTTGAAAAAATGTATCAAACAAGGTATTAATAATGCACAGAGCTAATGCTTGCATTATTTTTTTCTAATACCTCCTACCAAGCGATCCCTTAAGCTGAGAAGGAAAATATACACTCCTATAACAAGCTAAAATCCATTCAAATACAAAAACTCTTATAGTTTTTTCCTTCTCGCATCCGAAAATAAGGTTGGGAAAATAATCAGCAAACTTGTAAAACTCAAACATAATATCAAATCAAACCAATGCCATTCAATTTGAAACTGAAAGGACATTTATTTTGAAATATGACAATTTGAAGGGTCGACTAATCAAAAACACCTAAACAATCATCTTAGTAAACCTAAAATCCAAAAGGAAACTTCACTAAACTTGAATTTGAAGATGAATTCAAACAATAACGTCCTCAACCTGTGAAAAAGTAGTGCAATGAGAACCCCGAAATATCCTTCAGAGCTGGTTTACATGGAGCGGCTAGATACCCGAAAAGTAAAATTTCAATCCCATGCAGTCCCCAGGTTGAGAGCTAGAAAAAAAAGTACCAGGAAGATCATTACAGTATCATACACTAATCTGTGGAAAATATAACTTTAACCTAATCAAAGAGCGAGAAAAAGGTTAACACGTGTACCCAAAATTAGATCATAAACAAGGATCAAGCTTCTTTCCTCGTTATCCTGTTATTTAAAATTGAAAAGCATTAGGAATCAATTGTTCACAGTATATGAAAATAGTTGAAACATATTGTCCAATAAGGAATACAACAATCACCCAGTAAAATCCCACTAGTGGGGTCTGGGGAGGGTAGAATGTACACAAACCTTACTCCTACCCCAAAGGGATAGAGAGGCTGTTTCCGGAAGACCCTCGACTTTGAGACAATAGATCCGTAACCACAACCAATATATTGTTCAATAAGGAATATGGTTCTTAAATCTTTGTAAAAAACTTAAATAGGTTGGTGATGGTTTATTGAGTAGCACGTGTACTACTTTAGATACTTGTGTTGAAATCGAATCAGATTGGGCGCGATGAAGTACTATAAGAGTCAAACACAATATATCTCACCTGAAACAGTATATCCCGAGCGCTGATGTTATTTCATGAATAACAGACGTGGAAAAATACAGATAGAGTGACACTGGATAAGAGGAAAAACAATAAGAACAATCAGCCAATAATACATAAGAGTTTAAAAAATGCCGAGATAAAACACTGAGATTGGAAATCTTTTTAAAAAACGACAACATGGAACACTGAGATTGGATATCTCTAGGTCAAAAATAGAATATGGAGAAGACCAAAGTTTTACCTGAGTATGCAATGTAAGCAAAAAGAGCCCAGAACTCATCAACCATAGGAACTCTGCAAAGAAGAGATTCTCATGAGCGTAAAGGAATACGAGAATTCTGAAAAGAGAATATTAGTGATATGTATAACTTCAATTCCTTCAAGAAAACAAGATTAGTTTCCACTTACCCATCATAAGTCTGGCGGTGAGCGCATTTGCAACGGCAAAAGGCAGACAAAGTAGAGACTGCAAACATTAAGTTCCACTTCAATAACATCGAAACCACAATGCTGTAAGCGTTATCTATTTATTTCTCTTTTTTCTTAAAATAAATTATTTTTATACCATACTATCTAGTGTATCCAACATTCGAAGGAGAGATTATACTGAAACAACACAGAACATACTGTCGAAGACTCACTTTGAGGATATAGTTGTCCAATTAATAAACTTAATTTTCAATTTAAGAAATAAAAATTGGGTTTTCTGTCGCATAAAAGATAAGATTTCTTTACGATAAAGAATAGAATTTACTAATCCAGGATATAGATGTCACACTCCTATCTGATGTAGTTAAGTCACGGAACGATATTAACTTAAAAGAAAAGATGGATTAGTTTTAACCAGAAAGAATTTTAGACACGTGGCCTATCGAAAGATCTTATGAAATTAATTTAGAATATGTTATTGCTTTGCATTATTATAAAAAAAAGCGTACCATGCACATATTTGTTTTCAGACCCTTGGGTTCATCACACAAGTGAGCCAAAATCATCCTTCCCTGCAGAAGAAACCTTACTTAGATACAATTTAAGATGAACTTGAAATAGATTTTTGAAATGACATTGACTCAAGTAGCATGAGATGAGATTCATGAATGCCGCTAAAGATCATAAGATGCGTAAAACCAAGAGCAAGACGGAGATAAATTACCACAGAAATCCGAATGCAATCCCAGTTCCCAATACCATAAGATGAGGATAATTCTTCATTAAGTCAGATGGAGATAAATCGTCCCTGTATAACAGCCAATACTAAATACCATGATATGGTCCCAAAAATAATTAGTATTCTGAAAGTGAGAGACGATACCACAGAAGCACTCCTCCCAGTAGCACAACATACGGGTAAAGCTGCCAAAATGAGAAATGAAAATTTTCAAAAACAAACTATAATAACCAAATCATGTATATAATACGTATTTACCATGGCCAGTGCCCGCGCCATACTTCCTTTTGTTGCCTGAAAAACCTTATGAACATTGTTAATACTGCCAAAAGAAATTGACGTTAACACTCTTCAACTGGCTTTAAATGTTACAACAGATTAACGTACTATATTAGAAAAATTATGGACAATTTGACTTTCATGTTATCCTGGCTAGAATCTCAGAATCTTTAGGTAGGGGTAAGGTCTGCGTACAGACTAGCCTCCCCTGATCCCACATGTTGGGATCAAACTGGGTTTGTTATTTTTGTTGTTTCGATGACGAATATGGCAGTAATATTCTACGCTTTCACCAGAAAGGAGAAAGATGAACTACGACGACGCTGAATAAAGTTAACTATCCAAAAGAGAAGCAAATACTACAATGCTAATGATGGACATTGCCAAGATCCGTAATGCAAATGTACTGATAAATAAAGCACGTGTCTAATTCAAGCCCATCAAAAAGAGATCAGAAAGAATTGTGGAAGAAAAAGGAAAAGACCCCATCGAAGTATGAAAAATCACTCACTTGCAATAGACCGTTGGAATAACAGCAAAAGCTACCATCAGCAACAACACAACTTTATTGCTAGAAATTTCTGAAGTCAAAGGTTAATAGGAATAAGAATAATAAGAAACACAAAATCAACTTCTGAACAGACAGGAAACACCGTCAGTATCCAGAAATGATAAATATGGGTATGCTCATGGAAGCAACAATCATCTGAAGGCAGGCATAGAGACACGGAATTCATAAAGCATAAAAACTAGAATATAAATTCACTGGAATCCCATTTAAAAAATAATAAGAAGAAGATAAACACGTTATGTACTAGAAATGAAATGTTGTGAGGTGCATTGGATAAAGGATCCAAGTAACACAATTTTTACCAGCTTGGATGGGAGTTCAAGTACACATTTTTAAGCAATGACTAATTCAGAAGTAATGCAATTCCATAAACAGAAGCAAAAAGTTCTACCATTTGTAGCAGAATACAAGTTCAAAACTGACAAGCTTTGATATATTAAAACATAGAAAGTGTTCATTAGAAAAATCATAAAACTACTTTAAAGAAATCTCTACAGAAAGTCAAAAAGCAAAAAGGGTAAAATAAAACTGAACTAAAAGGAGAGCAAAAGATAAACTATATAAATACATGAACATCATATCAGATAAAGTACCTCCGATCAATACTCAGTGCTTCATAATACATGGAGGGAGACAGGGAGGGTTGGGGAGAAACTTAAGAACTGAAAACAAAAGGACAATTTATGCAAGCCTCACCGTTCAGAAAAGAAACCCAACTGACAAGTGGCATAGACTTCCCAAACTGTTGGGCCCACCACTCAGCTCCTGAAAATATGAAGTGCCAAGCTGGTAATAGAGAAAAGCTGGTAGAAATGTGCAAAAAGAACATAATAGGTAGCTAGGAATGAGGAAGGACATCAAAGGAGATTTCCTATTGAGAAGTTTCACATTGAAAAAATCAATCTTACCTACTAGAGATGTAAAGAAATGGTTGAGGTATATCAACATGAGACCCTCTGTCGGTCCATTTACTACTGGAAGAATTAGAGTGTTGGTGAAATAGCTGCAAAAAGGAGCAACATCCAAAAACTAGATTAAGAGACCAAAAATACTAACAAATATCTGGAAAACTAGGATGAAATATTGATCAAGATATTTATCTTATAAAGATTTTTCCCTGATAACAAGGAAATCACTTATTTTCTGCTTCGAAACTCGGCAGCAAATGGGCCCGCCCCTCTACCCTTATCCACTTAAATAGACTTGGTTAAACATCTAGGGTTCGAACTTGTGATGTGCGCTTACCACATATCTGTGTTGCATTACCTTTGCCATTGCACCAAAATCCCAGGGCATATCTCTCTTACATAGTTTAAATTATCATCTGTTAAAGTTCATACTACTCAAATAACTATTGCAACTAGTACAACATTTGATTTATATCTCCTCTTACCAATTCACCCTTGTAATATTCTAAGCCAATATCCAAAAACTAATATATTGAAACACCTACCTTTCCCAAGTAGCGCAGTAGAAAGGAACGACTGATATAACCCAGAACCAGAAAGTATCTCGTCCACACATAACAGTGCTCCCAAAAGCCAAGGCTTCAAACTGCTCAGATTAAACACGAAATCTGTAAGTCACAAGTCTTCCCAGGGAAAGAAAAAGGATTACTAGAAAACATGACATACTACACATGCAAGCGCATCACATCCTGTAAATTTTGAAACCCAAGACATCTAATCAGAACCACAGCAGTTAGGACATGTCCAACTTAGAGAGAGAATAATATAAGAATACATAAATGAAAAAAGGAGGGGAACAATCACAATTATCAAAAAGCTCTCCTAGTGGGCTAGAGGAATTCGTACGTCTTGCTTGCTTTCCATCAACAACATCAAATGTCTACATCCATTCAGAAGAAACCAACACAGTCAAAGAGGAACTCCAACAGAAGATGAGTTTCTCTAACATGAGCTCAGTGTAGTATAATTAAAATGTCATGCTATATGCAAAAATAATAATAACCACTAATCTGTGCAAAAATATCAAGCCAGACTCAAAGGACATCTCAAAATATTAGAAAACAAAAACTTCGACCTCAACATGCTACAAACAAGAGACAAATCCTGTCAATAAAAATACCAGCTATAAGGAGTGAGATGTTCGATCAGTTGAAAATTTTTAGATGTTCTTTTGAAGGCTTGCCTATTGAAGAGTACTGCTCCACTTTATAGAACCTAATGATCTCAATTCTTTTTTTTTATCCTTCACAACCCTATAAACTGTTTACACTACCGAACTGAGTTAATATAATGACTGATGTTTTCTTTCCTACTAATTCAATCATGAACATATACTGACAAGTCCTAAACTTATCAGAGACTTCCAAGATCTCAGATCTTCGAAGACAGTGGCACAGAGGAGGCAGGATAAATGAAAGATCATACAAGTGCATCCTTTAATCTCTATTTTTCTTTTGAGAAAGATAAGAGATAAGTAGGGCATAGCAATGTGGTTATCTGAATTCATCTCAGGGATCTCTAACAAACAATCAAAAGATGAGAAATTGGTAGAGAAACCATACGCCTCAAGTCCTATTTTACATGGATCTTTATTTTATATCGTTCTAACTATATCAAACGGGTGTGACATGGGTGGCGTACAATTCTTCAAAATACGCTACTCTCTCCAGTCCATAATAAGTGATTTTTTTTACCTTTTTATTTTGGTCTAAAACAAATGTCCTTTTACATAATCAAGAAGGAATTAATTTTGTTTTTCCAAAATTTTTCCTTATTTACATATCCCAATGTGTCAAGGTAACAACATGCAAATTTTAATTAAGGGTAATTTAGTCAATATTTTTTTTTTCTAGGAGTTAGTATTTTCTTCAGGGGTGTGGCAAAGGCCAAAAAGTCACTGATTATGGATCGAAGGAGGTATTAACAAAAAAAAAGTGCACATACCCATGCCAATTAGTTCAAGACATCGATATAGGACGCATGCCCATTACAGAGTCCATGTAACATAGTCAAAGGCACATGACGTACAGATAAAAGTTTATTCTAGGTGTGGTAATTAAACAAGCCCCCACCCCACCCCACGCCCACCCAGTTACAAGTTTCTATAAACTGTCATTTAGCTTCTAGACAAACATGGGAAATATTGGTAATTGGATCACTTACATGCAAAGGCAAAACAAAGGAAAACTTACAAGATTGGATCAAGAGTTGAGACCTCAAAAATTTACTTGTGACAACATATCTTTCCCACTCTTCCTAAGTCGAAAAAGTTGAAAACTATACGTAGTGACATCCTTTACTCTCTAGGTTCACCAATTAAGTACCCAAAATCTATGTTGCACGGACTCTCTAAAATATCATTGGCGGCATGTTGGATCCTCCAAAAGTAGAGTATTTTTGAAGGATCTGACACAAGTACGGCGATATTTTGGAGAGTTCGTGCAACATAGCCAATACACTGAGGCTTTCAGTTCTATGTAAAGATTAGAGATTGAACTTAAATAGCATATATCTCATTAAAACATTCATGACTACAAAATAAATTTAGAAGATCCTAATTAGGATGCTGGCTAAGACCGTCAAACCTGATAGAGGAAGAGAAGCAATCCATGAGCAAAATTAACCCATCTTGGAGGAGGTGAATCCAATTGTGGAGAATATATCTCCAGACAAAAACTTATCCAGTAAGAGAAAAGGTAGAAGGTCATATTAAAAAGCTTTCGAAAATAAAAGGCACAAAAAATTGTTGGAAAGACTCACGAGTCGCATCATAAGGAAAGCTGAAGAGCATTCGACAATAATATATAAGGATGTGGCAAACATAACAAATGAATAACACCATTTCTTAATACTTAATAACTTTGATAAACTAAAAAAAAAAAGAGAAAAAATGAGAGTGTCTGAGCAGCATATCAAGCACTCTTCCAGCGGAAAGCATGGTTGCTGACAATCCAACTTACTAGTTACCACCATATACTAAAATTCAAATCCTTTGGATGCCTAACAGCCTAAACTCCTGTATTATAACTTACTGGATCATTATTCAGGTTTGATCTAGTTATATATGACTACACATACTTCCTAATCTACAGTCTGTTTTAAATGAGCTGAAGCAAATGAATTTAAACTTCAAAACAAAAAGCAGGAGAAACATAAGAGGAGGCTGGAAAAAATGTCCTATTCCGTTGGATAAGCAACAAAATGTTATCTTCTAATACAGATGACGAATACAGAAGGTAGAGAGAGACAGAAAGCACGTGAGCTTGCTTGCGAGAGACAAAGTACAACTCACATATCCGAGCAGTGCAGATGTAAGAACAAAAATCCTGTAAGTGTAATCTGCAATAGAAGTTATATATCAGACCTAAAAGTGCGGAGAATACACTCATGAGAAAATTAACATTTGCAACAAAAACCATAGGTTAAAGTGGGGCATACCATATTCGGTCTGGGGAACATATAAAGAACATGCACAAAAAAAAAATTGTCAGTTAACTACGGAAAAGGAGAAAAAGATACAGCATGATCATCTGGCTAAAGCCATTAACAAGTAATTCTTACAAATGGGTGAAAAAATCACATTGGAGATTACTTCTAATGTCTCAGTAACAATATCCTGAAAGTTGTTTTGTTCAATCACCATTATAGAAGATGGCATTCCGTAGATTCATAGAAAACAAGAAAAGAAAGTTCCTTGGATCCCGCCCCAAGGCCTAGCTCAAGTGGTAAAGGGTGGTAGATTTGTGTCTTAGGTCACAGGTTCAAGCCCCCACACCATGCAAAGCAAAGCCTAGTATTTAAGTGGAGAACGGTAGAGGGGCGAGCCAATTATCCACCGAGTTTTGAAGGTTGCGGTTGGTCCAAAGGATCGGCCCCAGACGGATTTCTCGTTCATAAAATAAAAGGATTCCTTGGATCCATATTCCTTATTTCGGCGTTCCACCAACAATACCGCTGTTCCATTTCAGTTATGAGATATGCTCTTCTATTCTAGGGTGTTCAATCAATTAATTCTACAAGTGAATATAAGCAGCAATTCCAAGGTTTTGTGTTTATGGATGAAAGAATCTTTTAGAGAATCCATGGACACAATCAACCAGAAACTCCTATATAAATACTCTTCCACATCACCGTCTATTCTAAATTCCTAACACAAATGTTTTCTTCTTTATCGTCTCTTTGTTTCCCTCTTGACAGGTAATAAAAAGAGTTCGTGTACTCCAATTTGCCAAACATCATTACACAAACACTAGAAATTTAAACACACACATGTACAAAATTGTCAAGGAAAAAAGATTCATCATATTCAGAGAGACCGAGAGAAAACTTACGGCATACAAAGGGGGAAGAAATTGACACATCGACTCCAAAAAGGTTGCAACACATACTTAGCAATATAGGAGTGATCTACCCCACTGTACTTGTACCTATGAAGCGCTTGAACTCCATATGCCCCAATGTAGCCCAGCTTCCTTTCCTTCCTCTCGCTCCCTCTGAAATCACCTATAAACCAATTGGAATCTGCACAAATAATACGGTTAAAGGTTTCTAAAATGGTAAAACCGGCATCTAAGTTAACAGAACAACAAAATTGATAGGACTACCGAAATAAGACTTTGAATGTTGAATCTAAGAAACAAAGCAGAAACACGAAAGTGGCATGCCTAGAATTGTAACAACAGGAGACAAATTTTCAAAGCCAATTCCAAAAAGTTAGAAGACAAAGCAAATTTGAGCATTGAATCTGAAAAACAAAGTAGAAACAGAAAACAACACACCTAAGTTGCAAGACTATGACTCAGAACCATCACCAAAGTAACAAAGAAAACAAATTTGATGGGGACTCAAAATGGAATCTTGAACATTTAACTTGAGAATAAAGTAGAAATACGAAAAGCGTGTGCTTGCAACCCAGAGATTTATGACAAATTTTCTAAAACCAATCCCAGAGTTAAGAGGAAAAAATAATTTGATGGGGCTATCGGAAACAACCTCTCTACCCTCCCAAGGTAGGGGTAAGGTCTGCGTACACACTACCCTTCCCAGACCCCTCCTGTGGGATTATAACGGGTTTGTTGTTGTTGCTGTTGTTGTTATCGAAAAGGGAGTTTGAACATTTGAATCTTAGAAACAAGGTATCAAAACAAAAAGGGCATGCCTAAAATATCAAGAATATGACAGCCTTTCCTGTACCAATTAAAGAGTTAACAGGAAAAAGAACAAATAAGCAAACATACTTGATGGGTACTATCAAAACGGGATTTTGAATCATGAATCTATGAAACTAAGCATAAACACGAAAAGGGTGCTAAGAATGCAAGAACGTGATATATTTTCAAAAGGAAATCCATCGTTATAGTATCAAAATGGGATTTTGAACACTGAATCTATGAAACTAAGAAAAAGTAGGAAAAGGGTATGCTTATAATGCAAGAATAAAATCAATTTCCACAAGCAATTCCATAGTTACAGTATCAAAATGGGATTTTGAATATTGAATCTATGAGACTAAACAAAATTAGGAAAAGAGTATGCTTAGAATGCAAGAATATGACAATTTTCATAAGCAATTCCATAGTTACGGTATCGAAATTTGATTTGAACATAGAATTTATGAAACTAAGCAGAAATACCAAAAGGGTATGCATAGAATACAAGAATATGACAAAATTTCATAAGCAATACCCGAGTCACAGTATCAAAATTGGATTTTGAACATTGAATCTATGAAACTGAGCAAAAATACAAAAAGGTTATGCTTAGCGTTCAAGAAAATGAGAAATTTTCATAAGCAATTCCATAGATACAGTATTAAAATGAGATTTTAAACAATGAATCTAAGAAACAATGAAGAAATACCAAAAGGTCATCTTTATAATGCAATGTTATGAAAAGAAATAGCCATTCTTGAAAGAAAAATTGAGACTTTCAAAAGAGTTTGCAAAATCTAACCTCTGTTGAAAAGAGGATGTAGGGAGTGATCTTCTGGAGAAGCGATGAGCAATGATTTCTGTTTCTTGGAATACAAAAAAAGAAAGTTCAAAATAAGAGAAAAATGTAAATTGGGGGGGGG
>ML378702.1:44145-59146 GCA_005239525.1 Nicotiana knightiana
GTGGCCTACCCAGGCTATAGCTGGCGTTTGGGGCTTAATGCCGGGGGTCCCTAGTCCGGTCAATTCCGAGTTTTGAAGGTTTTAATATTTCTCGGTTTGAATAGAAGTTTCCTACACGTCTAGGGTTTGTCCCAAACATATAAATAGACCCAAAAATACAACTTTGAAGGGGGAGATATACACGATAGGAAGATTGACGTGAGGGGACGTGGAGGAACACACACCACGCTTGAAGGAGGCTTCTACTTAGTTTTTCTTCTCTTCTCTTCCTTTAATTTCATAGTTTATTAGTTCTAGAGTTTTGGGTGCTACATGAACGTTGTAGTTTGAATTGTTCTTATTATTTTATCATATTGGTTTATTTATTCAATCTTGCGCTTAATTATTTGATTGCTTGATCACCAATTGAATACTATCTACGAATCTAGGGTTGAACTCGGGAGAGGGAATTCTAGATTGCATATAAGATTGGGTAGAGCAAGATCTTAACCCTTCAGGGGAGCGGATTTGCGGTTAGGATAGGAATATACCTAATCGCCTTGCTTGGTTATTATACGGGAATTATTAATGCGTTCTTGTTAATCCTGATTCCATAGGAATATAGGCGAGTTGTACTTCGGGAGAAGGCTACGAGCAATATTAACCTCGTCAATCAATAAACCAGATAATTTAATTAGACGATTTAAGTGGAAAACTCAACAGGATTGTTTGCTAACCCATAGCTCTAGAATATCGGCTCTTATTGAATTCGTGTCTAATTTCGTCAATTTGTTTCCTTAATTTCATAGTTTACTATTCTAGATTAATTTTAGTTAAATATTCATACTTTAATGTTCGCTTGAATAGATTAATTGTTTGAGTTTAATTTAGTTGATAGTTAATCACAAGTCTCTATGGGTACGATATCTGGACTTACAATCCTACATTACTTGTCGACCACGTATACTTGCGTGTGTGTTTGGGACCAACAGAAGTCAAAGTTGTTAGATAATTTATTTAATTAGCGCTTCACTAAACAATTGGATTATAGTTTTTAATTCAAGTGTGAAAGAGATTCAATTGTCAAGGTGGTAAAGAAATACGAGTTTTAAAAATGAGGAATTTGATATTTCCTGTCGTTTTGATTAAGATGACTAGTCTAAGTGGCTTGTGGTGACTTTATAGAGTCCATTGCTCAAATGGTCACTCAACTATCCCAAATTATCTCCCAAAGTCACTTTACTATCGTTTGTAACAACAAAGTCACTGAACTAAGCCTATTACTCCCAAAAATTCACTCAACTAGATTTTTCAAATTTTGGATTGGCAAATACCTATTTTACCCTCTAAATTATAACATTTATCTTCTTTTTATTTTCTTGAACTTTTTAATATTATTATTTCCCCTTTTTCATTTATATTATAGACTCACCTTTAGAATAAACAAAATATTATTTATAAATTAAAAACAATAAAATGTATTTAAGTATATATAATGCTGGAATAAGAAAATAATGAGCATCATAAAAAAAATCAATTAGAATAATTTGTTAGTAATAATAATTTTAGTATTAACAACAAAAATTTAAAAATTTATTTGCACAATTCTGAATGAAAGAAAATAAAGGTTGTAAAATATATATTCCTTGCACGTAATATAAAAATAATTATTTAAATAAGGGTATTTTTATAATATACATTATATATTCTTCAAAATTATGCTCAATTATATAATTATCTTTCTACCAATCTTCTGACGGTAAAAAGTTATGTTAGCGGAAAGTAGGGGGACAAGCTGTATAGGGTAAAATGTGTTATGTTAAGTCATGCATGATATTTTTATAATATAATTGAGCATAATTTCATATAATGTATATTATAAAAATATTTTTCTTTTAAATAATTATTTTTACGTGCACGGAATACATATTTTTCAACCTTTATTTTCTTTTGTTCTAAATTTGTGTAGACTTCAAGCTTGAGACCATGATTCTTTAAAATATCCATTGGCTCTTTGAGTTCATTGTGTAGTACCAATAACTTTAGGGGTCGTTTTGTACGCGGGATAACATGAGATAAGGTTCGATAAATTGTGGTACTAAATTTGGTGTTATCTTATCCCGCCTTTATAACTTTGTCGCAGACTTAAAAGGTGGAATAAAATGGGATAAAATGCTATAAATTTTGTGCTATACTTAATCCTGGATATCCTATCGAACTTAGTATTATTTTATCCCTACCACCCAGGTGGGATGAATTAGACTAGGCATTATAATCCCGGGACTATAATCTCGAAATAGTTTCACGCTACCATCATGCTTCCTAACTCTCATGTGGCGGAGCTACCCTTATCAAAAGGGGAGTTAATTGATATTTATTTTTCGGAAATTTATACGGTATACATAGATCAATTTTTTTTCCATCTATATATACTAGATGTTGGATTTCATTGACGTCTTTATGTGTTTACTGTACTTTAATGTAATTAGAAGGAAAAAATAAAATTTGCCACTGTCCATATGCTTTTCCCCCATTTCTGTAAGGTAATCTAACTACCTAAAATTCACATTTTTTTTTAGTTGGCAAATAGTGACTTTCATCCCAGACTTTGATCTAACTTGAAAAATCCATTTATTGGAAAAATCTTGAATACCTAAAGAAGCTCTTCCTTTGTGGGGATACATATTAATTTTTTCTTTTTGATATGATAAAAGTTTAGCTACAAATTAAATAAAAACGACTTGGAATGATAATCCGAATGCTTTCATGCTTTATTTATGTAAAAATAGCACGAGCTAGCCAATTTTCAGACTGGTCACTCAAACATAGCCAGCATTTTGCAAAGTCATTGAAAAATAACCACTATTTTGCTGCAACACGGAAAGTTCCAACATAATATACTGGAGATCGGTGCACTTGTTTATGAACTATCAGCATATTATGCATTTATGCTGGAACTCTAACACGGAAAAAGTTCCAGCATAATATACTGGAGATTGGAGCACCTGTGTATGAACTTTCAGCATATTATGCTGGACCGGTACATTATACTGGAATTATGTTGGAGTATATTTTTCGGATTTTGAACAGTGTTATCATTCAGATTTATCTTTACATGAATAGTGACTAAATTTCGATTACTTTTGAAATTGTGACTATAAACTCGAAATAATTTCACGCAACTATCATGCTGCGTAACTCGCATGTGGCGGAGCTACCGTTATCAAAATGGGAGTCAATTGATATTTCTTCGTCGGAAAAATTATATTTTATACATATATCACTTTTTTTCCATCTATATATACTATATGTTGAATTTCCTTGACTTCTTTGTGTGTGTACTATACTTTGATGTCAGACCATGATCTAGCTTGAAAAATCCATTTAGGGGTCGTTTGGTAGGGAAGAATAGTACGGAAAAAAGTGTATTAGTAATGCATGAGTTTGTAATGCAAGCATTAGTTATGTAGATATTATTTCTTATCTACTGTTTGGTGTGGTATATTGTCATGGCCCGAAAACCCACCTTCGACCGGGATGGCGTCTAACGATGAACCCGCTAGACAAGCCAACGTGTGCAGTTGAACTAACATGATAACTCCAAATTAACAGAATAAGCTAAAAACTGTTCACCATTCTTAACAGCGGAAATAGACAAAGTTTCAAAACTAAGTAAAGATAACATAATACAACGTTGCAATAATTCCCCAAAACCTGGAGTCACAAACTCACGAACTGTCTATAGGAGTGCTAAATACAAAGTCTGAAAGGAAGTACATGACTGGCTTTGAGAACTAGAGGAAAGACAAGACATAAATACAGGAACTAGGGATAGGAGAGACGCCAAGGCCCACGAACATCAGCAGTATACCTTGAAGCCTCTGGGGTGGACTGAAGGTGACTCCCTCAACACTGTCCACTGGGTCCGAGTGCGGGATCTGCACAACAATAAGATGTGCAGTGTAGCATCAGTACAACCGGCCACATGTACTGAGTAAGTGCCGAGCCTAACCTCGGACGAAGTAGTGACGAGGCTAGACTTGACAACAAATGTTAACCTGTCCTATTCTACAACATATATTGTGGAAAACAAAGAAAAAGATAAACAGATACGTAGGGGGATATGGGAGCAGACAAAGAGGGTAACAAGTGAGATAGAGCAATTAATTAAGTACATAGGAACAGACAAGAAGACAATTTATCAGAAATATGCTAATGAAACAAATATAATGCCAGAAATGTAATAAATGGCACGACATCACCCTTCGTGCTTTTACTCTTTTCCTCACGATGCAATGTGTCATGTATGGCAATGTGAATCATAGAACGGCATCAACCTTCGTGCTTTTAAATATAAACCATGGCACGACATCAACCTTCGTGCTTTTAAATATAAATCATGGCACGACATCACCCTTCATGCTTTTACTCTCTTCCTCACTATGCAATATATGATGTAATCAATGTAAAGCATGGCACGACATCACCCTTCGTGCTTTTACTATCTTCCTCACTATGCAATATATGATGTGATCAATGTAAATCATGGCACGACATCACCCTTCGTTCTTTACACTCTTCCTCACCAATGCAATGACAATTATTAAAATGGCAAGGAATGCAACATAGTGGAATCAAAAATCATAATCACCTGACAAGGGGAGAATATCAGTCATTATCATAACAAATTTCCTAGCCAGGGTCTCAGCTATAATCAACCTTTTCAAGTATATCCTTTACAGTTGGGTCCTCAATAGGACCATTACATCACAAGTTCATCAACGAGGATTTTCAACAACAATCAACTTCCTACTAGAGATAAGTTCATATTATAACGGACATGGAAGTAATAATAGGATTTCTATCGACAATAGACTCACAGGCATGCTTGACACACAATGCATAGGTACTCGTGACCTCACCTATGCATTGAACATTATAAACACTTAACACATAGCATACAATACCTATTCCCTCACTAAAGTTAGGCAAGACACTTACCTCGGGTCCAAAAATAGCAATCAAGCCTCTAACACCGCCTTTCCTTTTGAATTCAACTCCGGAACAACAATCTCTAGACATAATTAACTTATTAACATCAATAATGACTCATTAATACAATCCCATAGCCTAAATATACAATTTCACAGCATTCTTCCAAAAATACCAAAATCTGACCCCGGGCCAGCTTGGTCCAAACACGAGGCTCGGACCAAAACCTGATCACCCATACCCCCACGAGTTAAAAATATATGATTTTTTTTTAAATTTGACCCCAAATTGAGGTTGAATTACCCAAAATCCCATAAACCCTAACTCTACCCAAATCCCCTAATTTCTACTTTGTTTTCATGATTTTAGGCCTAGATTCTAGTGATTAGTTGATGAAAGTGAGAGGAAATGATGTTAAGAACACTTACCTATGGAGCTATGGTGATGGAGGTCTTCAAATTTTGCCTAAGGAGGTGGGGAAGAAGGTGGGTTGAGAAAAGTGGTGAGAATCCCGTAATGTTTCTGTTTTTAAGGCATTAAAATGACTGGGCGAATTTACTCTACGCGATCGCGGAAAGGGAGTTGCGATCGCGGGAGTATTGGGTTTTAGATTTACGCGATAGCGAACAAGGGACAGCGATCGCGGGGGTACTGGACATTTACCGTCGCGATCGCGACCAAGCGATCGCGTTCGCGTAGAGAAACACGCTGCTCCGCCCCCAGATCCCTTTAACGCTATGCGATCGCGTGAGGCCCCTTGCGATCGCGTAGAGAACCAGCCCCAGGCACTGCGATCGCGTCCAAGGCCCTGCATTCGTGTAGGTTAATTTCCCACCCCCAACGATAGACACATCGCGTGAGTCACGCCGCGATCGCGGAGAGCAAAACACAGAACACCAGAAACAGATCGAAAACCAGATTTTTCCAACTCTTTTGCACCCCGACACCTACCCGGAACTCACCCGATCCCTCAGGGCCCAAAACCAAATATACGCACGACTTCAAAATCATCCTACAAACTTATTCGAGTAATAAACCACTAATATAACATCAAAACCAATGAATTAAACTCAAAAATCTATAGAATTTTCTCAAACTTCATAAACTTCTAAATTCTCCAATTTGATCCGAAACACGTCAAACAAAGTCCGTTTCTTTCCAAATTTTACAGATAACTCACATAATACATATTGAACCTGTTACGGGCATTGGAACCATAATACGAGCCCGGTAACATAGATTTCACATCAAAGTTCATTTTCAAAAGTCTTTCTTATTTTCAGAAAATAATTTTCTTTAAAAATTCATTTCTCGAGCTTGGGACCTCGGAATTCGATTTCGGGAATACGCCCGAGTCCCATATTTTCCCACGGACCCTTCGAGATCTTAAATCACGGGTCCGGGTCCGTTTATGTCACGACCCCAAATTCAGGCCAGTCGTGATGTCGCCTATCATGGAACTAGGCCAGCCAAAACTTCACTCAAATCATAATAAACTCCCATTTACCTGTTACTATATCGATTACCCATAAAAGTTTCCTTTAAACATTTATAAAACAGTTAAATCTATGCTGAACAATAAATACAATCCCCCAAGAACCTGGAGTCACTGTCATGAGCATCTAGTGGAATAAGCCAAAATAAAGTATTACGATACAAAACTCCGAATCAAAGCTAAATACAACAGGAAGGGGAAATAAGAGATGCTGCGAACGCTGAACAACTACCTCTATATCCCCACGATCCGGCTCCGCTGCGATATATATATAAAAGCTAACGCTCGATATCTGCTCCTGAATCTGCACACAGAGGTGAAGGGAGTAATGTGAGTACGCCAACTCAGTAGTAATGGAAATAAATCAAGTCTAAGTAGCAAGGAATCACATAAAAATCAATGTCATCAAGTCACAATATACACAACCTTACTTTCCAATAGTATACATAGATATACGAAATCGTCATGCCTTAGAAATCAACTTCACAAAAGTCCTTAAAACAATGCACATTTTTAACAACTTTAAAACAAGGATTTGGTATGCAAATGAATGTAGTAAAATCATAAGTAGCCCCTCAGGCAAAATCATGTTTCATAATCAGCCCCTCGAGCATGCCTCACAATCCCTCAGCACCTCACAATCACTCAACACCTCACAACCACTCATGCCTCCCAATCACTCAATTACTCGCCCTCGGTGCGCTCGCTGGGGGTGCGTACAGACTCCGGAGGGGCTCCTTTAGCCCAAGCGCTAATATCACTCAGTACCTCACCATCACTCTTGTCCCTCGGTCACACTCGGTTGAACCACTCGAAAAGCCCCTCGGGCGAAGTAATAGAACGGGGTACTTGACCCGAAAACATCATTTTAATGCTCATGTAGTGTAAATCAGGCTGAGTTTCAAATAAAACAGTATGCACAATGATGCTGAGTAAAATCATCAACAGGTAGTGAGGAAAACAACAGTAAAACGCCCTCAAAGGGGTCTAAACAGATCGGCACGAGGCCCCAAACACGGCTTACAACCCAAATATTTCACAAATCTTTAGAACATAATTTAACATAAGATTTTGAGTAAATATGCAACTCATTAGTTGCCGCGGAGAGGATCTAGTCCAATCCAAAAATTAGTACGCGCCACATATTCTTCATCCGACATGTGTGCCATTCCAAATTCAGTGAGAAAATAATGCAGTCCGGGGTTCCATACCCTCAGGACAAGATTTAAGACCATTACTTACCTCTACCGGGCCACAACACTAGTCCGCTATGCTCATGCCCCTCAAATTGGCTCCCGATTTCTCCGAATCTAGCCAAGATCAGTTGAACATCATTAATATATACTCAAGGAACACAACCCAATCGAAAATTATCAATTTACACAAAAATCTCGAAATTCGGCCAAACCCGAGCCTCGGGCCAACGTCTCGAAATCCGATAAAATTTTTATCACAAGAACCCTTATCCTCCCACGAGACCGTACATACCAAGAACACTAAAATCGGACCATAATTGCCCACTCAAATCCTCAAAAGAAAAATCCCATTCCCATGCACCCTTCTTCCCCAATTTTGGGTTTAATTCCTCAAATTGCATGGTGAAAATCAAGACAAATTCATGAAATTGAATCAAAGATGGTTGAAGAACACTTACCACAAGAACCCTACTGAAAAGCTCGTCCAAAATGCCCTTCTCCTGAGCTCTCAAATGGAAAAATAAGTTATGGCCAAGAACCCCCGAAATGAACTTAAATCTGACTGCCCAGGCCTTTTTTTCACTGCGATCGCGGAAGCTCCCACGCGATCGCGAAGAACAAATCTGCTGCCCCATCAAATTACCCTACGCGATCGCATACATCCACACGCGATCGTGATTCATCAAGACATAAACCCACACAATCGCAAACCATTCCACGCGATCGCGAAGAACAAAGCTCAACTCACCCACGCACCTCTTCAACTCTACTCGATCACAAACAAGACCACGCGATCGCACTGACCAAACAGTCATACTCACGCGATCGCAAACCATTCCACGTGATCGCGATTAACAAAAATCCTGCCTCACCAATTAACCCTACGTGATCGCAAATAGAAGGAAACCAGAACCTTACACCAGCAGCAATCTGCCCAGAATTCAAGCCAAAAGTTGGTCCGTTAACCACCTGAAGCATACCCGAGGCCCTCGGGACCTCAACCAAACATACCAACATATCCCATAACATCATTCAAACTTACTCGAGCCTTCGAACACCAAAAACAACGCGAAAACACCAAAATTACAACAAATTCAAGCCTATGAACTTTGAAACTTCCAAATTTCGCCAACTACGCCGAAACCAACCAAAACACCTCTGATTGACCTCAAATTTTGCAGACACATACAAAATGACATTACAAACCTGCTCCAACTTTCGGAATTCCATTCCGACCTCGATAGCCTATTTTCCACTGCCTATCGGAAATCGCCAAAAACTAACTTTCGCCAATTCAAGCCTAATTCTACTTCGAACATCACAAAAATATTCTGAACACACTCCCAAGTCCCAAATCACCTAACGAAGCTATCCGAGACATAAAATCTGCATTCCGAGGTCGTTTACCAATAAGTCAACTCTCAGTTGACTTTCTCAACTATTAGGCTACCTTGAGAGGCTAATTGCCTCAATGCTCACCATGACCACCCTGAACCCGAACCAACCGACCCAACAAACATAAATGAAGTTGAACCACATAACATGAAGCATAAACGGGGGAAGCGGGGCTAAACTCTCGGAACGACAGACTGGGTTGTTACATCCTCCCCTACTTTAACATACGTTCGTCCTCGAACGTGCCAAGAGTTGTTCTCCAACACTATCAAACTATTACGCATCTTACCATGCACATACCCGGGGGTGATCCCACATCACCCTATCCCATATAGGTCCAATAGCACAATACCGCTGAAATTTCGAAACCCAAATCCTGGCCCATAAACCTTAGGGCTAAAGTCCCACTTCTGAAATGATATACAAGATCAAAATTTCCATAACTATGAACTGAACAAGTCTAAACATGTTGAATCAAGATCTATACGTACCCCAGATGAAATCACATAATACACCGCGTGACTCAAACACTTATAGCCATAATCTCTTAGTCACAATATCTGCTCAGAACAACCCAGTACCGGTACATAACCTCTTATCAAGAAATGCCTCGCTCTAATACTTCCATATACTGCCAATGATGAAAGAAGCACGTAGAACTAACAACCATTCGTCCGATCAACCAGACATGAAACTCCCCCTTCCCAATCAGGAATTATAGCATATTTCGAAACCGACTCCTGATATTTATCCTTTCAACTATGTTTTAGAAAATTCTGAAGATATTCATTCTAGGTCCAATGACCTCCTCTCATCCATCACAACCACCATGACGGCATGACACCTCGATACAATTCGAAGCCAAAACCTATGCAACTCGTGCACCTATCAGCAACTCCCGAATGAAATTAAATTATATAAAAGATCCACACGAGAGGACCATCCTTCCATTAACAATTACCATCACCATATCATACTAGCAGCCTGGCACACACGGTAAAAATCAAAACACATAAATCCGATACCAAAGGTCATACTCCTACATAACTCCGCCACACTGCGCGATCTCATCCAACCGCTGGTCCACTTGGAATATTTCAATACATCTTGCCCAAAAATCAATAACTATTCGGAATTCGACATCAAGTACTCAAAGTGCATTGCCATAACCACAAGAGAAAACCGGACGATACCATGCCACCCGAAATAGAAGGTATGTAACCAAGACGCCTCAATCACAATCGAATGGTACATTTCTCAATAATAGAAACTCAGAGCCAACAATTCTGACCCGAAGCCGAACACGCACCCATTCTAGCCTACCAGTAACCCTAAATTAACTCTAATCACCCACAACAGGTAGACAACTTACCGAAAATTCCATAATGACAGAATCATGGTACATACTAACATCCGACTGGCTCATCTCGCCTCTTCACAGTTCACTTCCACAAAATATCCTGTTTATGAGAACTCTCAGTCTCGCAATCCGTGAAACATATGAATTACCATATCTGATCACAACTCCACCGCTCGAACACATAACACATCCCAAATACTCACTCATTCCACGGGGAATACCCCTATAATTCTTCCGTTCACCCAGCAACCTTGAATATCAACAGTCGATCCAACAATAGGGCACCGCAATACCAATGAAGTACCCTTAATTCAAACACATTGCTCTCTCTGAAATATATACCCTCATCAAGTCACACCCATTAGTGATATCATCTACCTAGTCATCTGAAACTGCCCATGCTGCCTAAGAATTTATGATCTTCGTCCCAGAACCGAACCGTGATCTCACATATGCAAATCTCAACTCCACCCAACATACCGCACACGCCATGCCAACCTAGGAAAAATACGGGAACTCCATGTTCCCTTCTAATCCACAAGCAACTACGTACCCAACTAGACAAGAATTTCCATTTGATCTTATTTAGAAACAACTCACTATACGCCACAAGAAATATGCACCCTTAACCGCGGTAGAAATCACCAGGAACTATCCGAAATCCCATTTGCACAACACCAAACCATTCAGACTGAACTCTTCTAACTCAACCCAACTACGCAGACCACCAAAAATCCAAGAGCATTGCTAAGAAACATCCGAAAAACTCGTCACCTTAAGAAAACCCAAAGAGCTAATCGTATCCCTTACCATGCCGATCCGACCTACTACCAAATCGCCCTATTTACCTAGGTTTCTTCTGACTTACCTTCAAATTTATACTTCTTCCTGCCGTAATACCACAAATTTGCAACCCAGACTCACACACGCGACCCAAGCATAAAACCATACCGTCTAAGGCTCATAAGCCGCCGAATACTCTCTCAAATATCCCCAAATGAATCACATTATAAAAACTTACCCTGAAGAGACTTCTGCGAATCTAAATACATTACCTTCACCTTCCTGATACCAATATGTAGAATACCACAAGTCTTGACATCCTCTAACGTAAATCTCAATCAGACTGACCAAATAGACAGAATTGACCTGACCCATTTGCACACTAACATACTAGGAAAGTGATCCACTCACTTGAAACCACATGCAAATTCATACACTGCGCACACTACACCTCTTTACAATTCCCACTAACTCATTCAATAGAACCCATTTACCCAAACAAGGTACATTACAACCTACATCGAAGAAATTTCCCTTACTCATGACATTCCCAGACCCCATACCTGCAGGTCATAACTGATTTACCACTATACCTCGAACTGAAACCAATACCACACATAATCATGTAATCAATTTATCAGTAACGAACTCCCCCACTTGGCTCAAAGCCAAGGATCAAGACAAATAAGACTATGCCCACACATTATCACTGCCACCATGTTGTGGTGGGATTCAACTAAATTCTTCATAAGCTTATATGACCCAAACCATCTAACACTCAAATCAATTTCCAATCTCGCATCCACCATCGCAATAGTCATGCTAACTTCCACAAGCGATCTAAACTCCAATTACAACATATCTTTCACTGGTAGAAGAGAACTTATTACAGAACTACATAGGGACCACACACCCTAGGACAACTCGTAGGAGACACCCTTGCCCTCTTAGCCTCAACTGCTATCCCTCCATACACTTCTGAAGAGCAGAACTAACACGCAATCACTACACCTTCCTGTATCTGAACACAACAACGCCTACCCTCAAGGCATCACAATACGCGGTAAAAAAAACTGAAGCTGATGGCAGAACTAACACTGGAGCGATGGTCACAGTAATATCGAGCTTCTGGAAGCTCTACCCACACATGACTAACCACATGGATACCCTCACTGGACACCACGTGTCCCAATAATGCTACTGAACTGAGCCAAACTTCATACTCGGAGAATTGGCATAGAGCCTTTCCTCCCTGAATCCTTATAATGCCATCCTCAGATACTGAGTATGCTACTCCCGGCTACGCGAATAAGCCAGGACGCCATTAATGAATACAATAACAAGGAGCGCTAATACGGCTGGAATACACCGTCAATCAAATACATGAACGTTACTGGGGAAAATGATCAACCAACAGAGAAATCCGTTTCATTTTACAACTATGCAACAGGAGAGGTCTTCCAACATACTCACAACTCGGGCCATATACCAAATCGATACAGAAATCAAACACTCAATAAATCTTACCACATTTCCACCCAACCGTTTCGACACATTTCACATTCTGAACAAATCTAACCATCAATTCACGCCCACCACATAGGCATCTATTCACCAATTCTCATCAATAAGAACACGAACGGACATACCAGTCCCCAATTACATGTGCCCACACAATGAAAATCTCAGCAATCAAGCCACAGAATAAATTCGGCCTCAAGTCCTCCAGACTGGCCCATTACCAACATGCCAAATCACATCTCACCCATGGAAGCCACAAGCCGTCGATGCACAACTGATACCAGGCGCTCTCAGGCGTGCTCAAATACATGAAAGGAATTCAGGAGTTACAGTCTTGGTTGAATACAATGGATTCGCACGATAAGAATTTTAAAAGTGCGAGATTTTCCTAAGGGTTCCGCAGCCTCTCGAAGATAATTACAGACGTCTCCGTACCGATCCGCAAGGCTCTACTAAACTTGCTCATGACCGGTGAGTCCTATGTAACCTAGCGCTCTGATACCAAACTGTCACGACCCCAAATCCAGGCCAGTCGTGATGGCGCCTATCATGGAACTAGGCCAGCCAAAAATTCACTCAAACCATAATAAACTCCCATTTACCTCTTACTATATCGATTACCCATAAAATTTTCCTTTAAACATTTATAAAACAGTTAAATCTATGCTGAACATTAAATACAATCCCCCGAGAACCTCGGAGTCACTGTCATGAGCATATAGTGGAATAAGCCAAAATAAAGTATTATGAAACAAAACTCCGAATCAAAGCTAAATACAACAGGAAGGGGAAAGCAGCGTGTCACGCCTCGAAATCCCACCATCGGGCCGTGATGGCGTCTAACGTTGAACCCGCTAGACAAGCCAACGTACATAGATAAACTAGCATATTTACACCACTTTAATAGGATAAACTAAACGGTTCACAGTTTAACAGCGGAAATAAATATGGTTTCTAGATAAATAAGGACAACATAATACAACAACGCGTAAATTTTCCCAAAACCTGGAGTCACAAACTCACAAACTGTCTATAAGAGTGCTAAATACAAGTCTGGAAGGAAATACATGTCTGCCTCTGAAGCTAGAGGAAAAATAAGACAGAATCGAAGACAAAAGGGATGGAAGAGACGCAAGGGCCCACGAACGCCAGCGGGTATACCTTGAAGCCTCTATGATAAGCTGGACGACACTCCCACTAATGATGTCCTCCGTGTCCGGCTGCGTAATCTGCACAACATAAAGAAGTGCAGGTGTAGCATCAGTACAACCGACCCCATGTACTGGTAAGTGCCTGGCCGAACCTCGGCGAAGTAGTGACGAGGCTAGAACCAGACTACGAAATAAACCTGTGTAGTTCAAATAAATAGATATACATATATACAACGGATAAGAAATATAGGGAGAAAACAATTAATAAAGGAAGGGGAACATGCTGTGGGGAGATACCAGTTTCATATAAGAAATCTCAATAAGGAAAAGAACAACAAAGCCAACATAGCAATAAGGACAAGAAATCACAAGCTTGCACGACATCACCCTTCGTGCTTTTACTCTCTTTCCTTGCAGTATAATCAATGAATATCGGTACAGAATGGTACATCATACGGCACGACATCACCCTTCGTGCTTTACACTCTTTCCTCACAATGTCAAACAATGCACGGCATCACCCTTCATGCTTTAGCACTCATCCTCACCCAAACAGTAATCACAAACAAGGGCAAGGGAGTAAACAGAATAGAAATAATAACCCCGGCAAGGGAACAATATCAAACAATGCACGACATCACCCTTCGTGCTTTAACACTCTTCCTCACCCAAACAACAATCACAAACAAGGGCAAGGGAGTAAGCAGAATAAAATAGAAATCCCGGCAAGGGAACATCAATTAAACAATTAAATCCCGGCAAGGGAACAATAACAATAATCTCAACATCCCAACAAAGGAGACAATATCAAAAGGAACAATGACCCGGCAAGGGTATATTTTAGTAGCTCTTTCTCTTCTTTCACTTCATTTCATAATTTACTCTATTACTTGAGCCAATGCTCCAAAGGGTACAATTATCTCATATACCTTCAACATTCGTATTACAATCTGAGCCAAAGCTCTAAAGGATACAATTATATCATATACCTTCATCATTCGTATTACAATCTGAGCCAATGCTACAAAGGATACAATTATCTCATATATCTCCATTATTCGTATTACAATCTGAGTCAATGCTCCAAAGGATACAATTATCTCATATATCTTCATCATTCATATTACAA
>ML378703.1:973-52224 GCA_005239525.1 Nicotiana knightiana
GAAGGCAAGGTAATGTTGTTGACCTCTATGTTAGAGTAGTTAGTAAATTGTGAATAAAGCATGGTATTTGTGAGTGGATTATTGAGGCGAGGATGTCACACCTTTGTGCTTGAACTGTTTTAAATATTCTTGGTATAACGTGTTAAGAGATTTGCTTAATAAGTTGTGTACATGAGTGTAGTTTGATTGCTCGAGGACGAGCAAATGTTTAAGTGTGGGGTATTGATGCGAGGCTAGAATTCATGGTTTAACATGTTATATGCCCTACATTTTATGTGCGTTAATGATAAAAATACACTTTTTATGTGCATAATAGAGTCTATTTCATGTGTAGGTGAATTGGAGATGGAAACCGAGCTAAATGGATGCAAATACATCGAAAATACGCTCAAGAGGCGAGGAGGAGTGCACCGGGCTATAGCCGGGCGCCAGAGCCCAAACGCCTGACCCTGCCTGGCGTTAGCCAGGCGTTAGAGTCCAAACGCCAGCCTTAGCCTGGCGTTAGCCAGGCGCCAGGGCCCAAACGCCAGGCCCCTGTTTCGGTCAATTCCGAGTTTTGACGAGTTTAAGTGTTTCCCGGTTGGAATAGAAGTCTCCTACACGTTTAGGGTTTGTCCTAAACATATAAATAGACCCCAAAAACACAACTTAGAGGGGATTCGAAGAGACGGACGGCAAGACATCAATTTGTACAGATTTTCTTCATTACTTTGTAGTTTCATTATGCAAGTTATTTTAGAGTTGATTCTTTTGAACATGTTTAGCTAACTTCTTTAATCTAGGGTTTTGGTAGAACCCGTTGGAGGATGAACTTATTGTGTTATTAATAGAGTTCCGATGGGTTGATTAATCTCTATTTGTTCAACTACGTTCTTGTTGTAGTTAATTGAATGGCCATCAATTAGCTGTGCCTATTTATTATGTATCTACTTGAGAGAGAGTGCATATTTAGGTAGTTGTTTGAACAACATCACTCCCGGAGTATAGATGAAAGTCATAACCGAGGGTTTAGAGGTTGGATTAGAGATAACGATACCTCGGGTGCAATCTAAAGTGAACTGTAATGCAATCTAGCTAGCGTAACTTGAGAGAGTGCGTCTAGTAAATTATCATAATTACTTGAGAGAGATTTATGGTAGATAGAGTGTTCATGATTGATAAAGACAACTAATCAAGCTATATAAAGTATCCGAGAAGTAAATTCACCGACGGGGGAAACCATAACCTTAGATCTTTATTACAATTGTTTACACCTTAGCGTAGTTAATCTTTAGTTTTAATCTTTAGTGTTAGTAATTTAAATAACATCAAGTGACAATTGAGTATTCTAACAGCTTGCTTGATACGTAAATTCCCTGTGGGATCGACTCTGGGCATAATACTCCAGATTATATTTGCAACACCCGCTTAGTCTTTTATTAGACATAGTTGAGCGTGATCACCAGGTCTACTAGACTGACCGCTGAAAGCACCCCGTGCAAGAGGTACACTAGACACTAGCGGTGCATAATAAGGCTCCTAGGGCCTAGGAGTAGCCGGAGTACCAATGGCGGCTAGAAGTGCTGAATAAACATGGAGACTCACATAGACCCTACCATGACGAACTGAAGTTCTGGCACGAGCATCACTATAAGTTCCTGACTCTCGAGACCTCTTGGCCTCCCTCTCTTCTCTCTCCCGAGCAAGCATACCCTCCAATCTCCTAGCAATCCCCACAACCTGTTGGTATGCAATATCCATATCCAACTCCCGGGCTATGCTAAGCCAGATACTGGGGTTGAGTCCCTCGATAAACGACGGACCCTCTCTCGAACTGTAGCAACCAAGGCTGGTGCATGCCTAGCCAAATCACTAAAGCGAACCGCATACTCTAATACATTCATAGAACACTGGCTTCTGACACAGTCATAGAACCCTGGCGCAACTGCTCAAACTCCACGCGCCATGCGTCTCTGAAACTCTGGGAACATACTCCCTCAAGAGCATATCCGAGAACTGAGTCCAATTAAGTGAAGCTACCTCAGTCGGACTACCCAACTCATAAACACGCCAGCACCTATAGGTTGCTCCTCTAAGCTGGAACATAGTGAAAGAAACCCCACTCGACTCCGCTACACCCATAGTACGGAGGATATAGAGGCACTGACATATATACCTTAAAATCTCCAAAACAACAGCAAGTACGCTCAACTAATAACAGGGCTGGTAGGTGCTACCTGGATCTGCACACAAAATATGTGCAGAAGAGTAGCATGAGTACACCACAACGGTACCCAGTAAGTGCCAAGCCTAACCTCGGAAGAGTAGTGACAAGGTCAGGTCAGGGCCCTACTGGGATATAATAATAAGACAGAAGAAATAACAATATGATGAAAGTTTAAGAATTTAACAAGGAGAATTTACAGAAAAATAACAACACAACACATGGAGGTAAACAACAGGGGTTCTCCCGAGATACCGTCTCGTAGTCCCAAAAGTAAATACTCAACATGGGATCTCTCGAGTCACCGCCTCGTAGTCCCAAAAGTAAATATGCAAGGGGATCTCCCGAGGTACCGCCTCGTAGTCTCAAAAGTAAATGCGTAGGGAGATCTCGCGAGGTACTGCCTCGTAGTCCCAAAAGTAGATATGCAAGGGGATCTCCCGAGGTACCGCCTCGTAGTCCCAAAAGTAAACACAACTCGAAACCGATGGAAACAACAATTAACAACAAGAATCCTATAGTTTAAGACGGATACAAATCAAGGAAAAACATGAATTCAATTAAGCATGCTGCACATATTTCAAATAAATATTTAAGGTACGTAGACATGCGATATTAGGCTAAACAGGATAACTACACATGTTGGGATGACTCATTTAAGGTATAAAAGGTAACTTGTTTAGTAAAAGCCGGATTTTCAACAATCAACCTGTGTACGCACTCGTCACCTCGCGTACACAACACTCACATATCACATAATTGTCACAATAGTACAAAATCCTAAGGGGATTTCCCCCTACAAGGTTAGGCACGCCACTTACCTTGAGCTAAGCTCAATCAATCAACAAGAACGCCTTTTCCTTGATTTTACGACTCCGAATGGCCCAAATCTAGACAAAAAAATTACATACTATAAATACAACTATAATAAACTAATCTAATTAATGAAATCAAGACTTTAACAAGAATTTCAAAAATCGCCACAAAATGTCGATCCAATCCCACGTCTCGGAATCGGGTAAAACTCACAAAATATGAACACCCATTCAACCACGAGTTCACTCGTACCAAAATTACTCAAATCCGATAAAAATCTCAATCAAACCCCAAAAATTCGGTTGAAGAACTTTCTCACATTTCCCCAAAATTTCTCAACTCAAATCTTAAACTAGAAGGTGAAATTAATGATAGATTAGTGGGATATAACCAAAAACGAGTTAAGAATCATTACCCAATAGTTTCCTCTGAAAATCCCTCAAATTATCTCCATAATCCAAGCTCTCAAAATCCCAAAATGAAAATGAGATCAAACCCTCATAATTTCCCCTTTTCTGCCCAGTGATCTTGCACTTGCGAACCCTCAGTCACTCTTGTGACGCCTCACCTACGAAAATTCCATCACAGGTGCGGAATTGACTTAACACACCTGGGTCCGATTCTGCAATCGAATGTCCGCACCTGCGAGTGTGCGCCTGCGGACAATTGCCCGCTTCTGCGAAATCCTCACCCATCTTGTCTTCTGCTTCTGCGATCACGTCTCCGCAGGAGTGGCTCCGCTTCTGCGGTCCTTTTGTCGCACCTGTGACCACTGGTTACCCAAACCAGGGCCGCATCCGCGAGCTACCTTCCGCACGTGCGTGTCCGCACCTACGGTCAACCTCATCGCAGGTGCGATGACACCAGAAGTTGAAAAAACTTCAGCAATTCTCACAAGTCCAAACGAATCGAAAATGATCCGAAACACACCCGAGGCCACCCGAGACCTCAACCAAATATACCAACAAGTCCTAGAACACCATACAAACTTAGTCGAGCCCTCAAATCACATCAAACGACAACAAAAATATGAATCACACTCCAATTCAAACTTATTGAACTTTGAAACTTCAAATTTCCACAACCGATGCTGAAACCTATCAAAGCACGTCCAATTGACCTCGAATTTTGCACATGAGTCATAATTGACATTATGGACCTACTCCAACTTCCAGAATCGGAAACCAACCCCGATATCAAAAAGTTCACTCCCGGTCAAATTTCCCAAAAATTCAAATTTCGCCATTTCAAGCCTAATTCAGCTACAGACCTCCAACTCACTATCCAGACATGTTCCCAAGTCCAAAATCACCCAACGGAGCTAACGTAACCAATGAAACTCCATTCCAGAGTCGTCTTCACACAGTTCCAACTATGGTCAAAATCCTAGAACTTAAGCTTCTCTTTTAGGGACTAACTGTCCCAAAATCACTCTGAAACCAAAAACAAAACCTCCCGGCAAGTCACATAAGCATTAGAATGATACGGGGAAAACAGTAAATAAGGGATCGGGGCTAATACTCTCAAAACAACTGGCTGGGTCATTACACTTCTCGTGTGAAACAATCTTCGGACGGCTCAAATCTAGCCAAAATAACTTAAAATTATAAACAAAATCATAGGAAACAAATTCCGTATCATAAAGCTTCGATCTTGAAAGAGAAATAAAAAGTCAACCCAGACCCGCACCTCAGAACCCGACGAAATTCATAAAATCCGAACACCCACGTCGATACAAGTCCAATCATACCAAAATTATCAAATTCCGACATCAAATCGTTCTTCAAATCCTCATTTTATATTTTTGAAAGATTTTACAAAAATTCCCATTTCCTCTCATTCAATTCACTACTTTAATGATAAAAATTATTATGGAATCATGAAATATAATCAATTCCGGATAAAAAACACTTAGCCCAATCAACCATGTGAAGAACCCCTTACAAATCGCCCTAATCCGAAGTCTACAACTCAAAATATGATAAAATGGCCAAACCTTCGAATATATGCTTATGCCCAAACCTTTTCTCATATGCGAGACATTAGCCGATTCTGCGACGTCATTTTTGGGACCAAAAACTCGCTTCTGCGAAAACCACTGAAGCCCGACCATCACACCTGCGGAAAACATCTCCGCTTTTGCAACATCGCAGGTGCGACAAAACTTCCATTTCTGCGAGACTCACTCGCTTATGCGCCTCACAGCCCGCTCTTGCGCTTCCGCAGATGCGATACATTCTTGCATGCCCAAAATGCGCTTTTGCGGCAACATCTCTGCACCTGTGACCATCGCAACTTCGCCCAGTGGTCCGTAGGTGCGACCACACCAGAACTCTGCCAAAACCAACCTCACCCAATATGATCCAATTCATCCGAAACTCGTCTGAAACACGTCTGGGGTCCCTGGGACCCTGTCCGAATATACCAACTTGTTCCATGACATAGGGCGGACCTGCTCGAGGCCTCAAATCACATCAAACAACGTCAAAACTACGAATCACACCTCAAATCAAACTTAATGAATTTATGAACTTTCAACTTCTACAACTCGCGCCGAAACATATCAAATTAACCCGCAATAACCTCAAAATTTGTATGCAAGTCCCAAATGATACAACAGAGCTAATCCAACTCTGGGAATCGCAATCCAAGCTCGATATCAACAAAGTCAACTCCCGGTCAAACCTCTCAACCTTCCAAACCTTTAACTTTCCAATTTCCGCCAAAATGCATCAAGTCACCCTACGGACCTCCAAATACGAATATAAGCATATTCCTAAGTCCAAAATCACCATACGGAGCTATTCGAATCATCAAACCACCATTCTGGAGTTGTCTACACCAAAGTAAAACTCCGGTTAACTCTTATCACTTAAGCTTCTAAAACAAAAATTATCCTTCAAAACCAACCCCGAAACATTCGAAAACCGAACTTGACCACACACGCGAGTCATAATACGCAAGACGGAGCTACTCGAGACCTAAGCCATCGAACGGAATATCGATTCACAAAACGATCGATCGAGTCGTTACATATATAAACTATTGAAACTTGCTCTTAATATAAAGGAAGATTTTAGTAGTGGGGGTAAATTAAAGGGTTTTAAAAATTGCTTGATCTTACATGTGTTGTATGTTCAAATTACAAGCGTAACATATTGGCAGTTCTTTTTTTCTTTTGGTAGAATCCCTTTGCATAAGCTCCGCTACTGAGTGATTATTAGATGACTTTTAGAGCAGGTTTAGAAAGCCACATAAAAAATGAATTTGGATTTAATTGAATGTAATTATATAGTTTGCATGTTTTTCTGGCCAAGTAATTACTTAATAAGCATGGAATTAAGTGTAATTAAAGAGGTGTAATTACTCTTTTCAAATCTTAAAAGGGAGGTGAGAATTGGTGATAATTACAATGTGTAATTACAAGGTTACTTTTTAATTTCTCTCCTTTTTATTTTTGTTTTAATGTATTTTATTTAGAACTCTTTATTTTCATTATTTTAATTTTAATTTTGTTTGAATTTTAAAATATATTTTTCTTTGTACATTATTTATTTTTTATTTCTCCACATTTACTTGTGATTCCATGTAATTGTTAGTATATTTTATTTCTTATTTATTTTATTTTCTTCATTTAGCGTAACTGTATTATTTTTCTAATTTTGAAACTACCTCCTTATATTAGAAATAATGAGTCATTAACAAACTTTGCATATAATGAGTGATGTCATTAAAGTAGAATTTCATTGTTGAATCGAGTTATAAACTAATTATGTTTCGTAATCTTAACTTGTATTGAACTTAATTTTTTTATGTTGCAATTTAACATATGTTAAACTTTTTTCTTTTTGGATTTTGAAATTGTGTTATATTTATGGTTCCAATATACTTGTTGAGTAGTACTGGCTTGTTATTTGACATTGCATGTTGTTCATTTTTTAGTTAGAATTGATAGATTAGTTTTGTCAAATATTTAAATAATATTATGGCATTATTTTTAAAGTATATATTTATTTTATCAAACATGCATTCCATGACATTCTTAAAAAAACGTATATTTTTAATTTTTATAATTAATAAACTAAATATTATTAATTTGGAAAATATATATTAATCATTTTTACAATTTAGTTATAATATATGATTACTTCAAGTTTTGATAATTACTTCATTTAAAATTTAATCTAATTGTGTAATTACACTTGTGCACCAAGCAATGCACTTGTAATTACACTGTAATTACGTTATGACAAACAAAGAGGTCATCATAATTATAATACTGTGTAATTATTACACCAATTTTATTTACCCGATGACTTTCCAAACAAACCCTTAGTAAATTTGAGATGTAATCATTAGAGTATATACGAGAACTACTAGTGTTAGATAATCTTTAAGTACAAAGTATTAAAATATAAGTTTAAATTCTGTGCACGGGCAACATATATAATTTTATTGCTTAAATTTACTTATAATAATGATAAATCTTTATGGAATTATGGTATATCGTATTCTCAATTTATTTGAGATTGAGGCATAATAATTATTATTGTGGTTGTTATGTGAGTTAAAGGTTGTTATGTAAATTAAGGCAGACGAACTAATTTTTTTTTTTTTTGAAAGACAGAGTTGTTTTGTCTTTTTAAAGAATAGACACACCAACCTCTAGTTAGGCCCAATGCTTGACTAGACCCCACACCAATTCCCTGTGGATTCTGCTTTTCTGAATAAACATTATTCCACTATTGGATGGTCCAAAATTGAATTAAGTATTAGCAACGCGAATTCCATGCAAAAAATGAAAACCAAAAAACTAAGAAAAGAAAAAGTCTGCCCCTGCATGCTGTGGCTGCTGGCGGCACACAATTGTTGATCATCAGCTTGCTTTTGTTTTGCAGCCGCCGCCTCTGGATGCTGATGTAGCTATTTACCTCGCAAATATAACTATTTGCCTCACAAAAATCTCATGGTTGAAAGCAGCGGAGCTGCATATCATATATGAGTTTTTTTTTTGGTAATAAAGATAATATGGTATTTAAAATAAAATATAAGAATTATAGAGAGGTGGATGCCTGGGCATCTATAGTTGAGTTAATTATATTTATAGAGTTACAAGCATTACTACAAAACACGTGGACAATAGCTGCATGCCCATTGATAGCCTGTGTGCTTGTCTGTTCGTGCATTTGATCCAAAGCTTGTTGTTCCAATTGCACGTCAGGTGTCGATGGGTTATAGGTAGATCTTCTATACCGAACTGTTCCTGCCTGATCCATTTCCAAAAAGTGATGTACAAAATCTGGTGGCTTTTCAAAAATAGTACAAGCTGTTCATCCAGCATGTTGCATCCTGCCTTTGCTAAGCAATCAGCCACCGCGTTTCCCTCCCTGTAGGTGTGTGCAAGTGTCGCACTAGGCATTTGATCCAGGAGGCCTGCATTCAACAATTATATTATTATATGCTAGGTTATCCTGTTGTAGCAGTGTTATTACCTCATATGCGTCAATGTTAATTTCCAGTGGAACCAAGTTGAGTGTGTGCCAATTCCAGTCCCTGAAATAGAGCCTTAAGTTTTGTATTGATTATGTTTGACGTATCCAAATTTCCGGCGAAGCCTATTATCCAGTTTCCTTGATCGTCACGTATCAGCCCCCCATACCTGCCTTATGGGTTTTGATGAGACTGCCCCATCAGTGTTTAACTTGAAGGCTTTGTGTTTGGGAGGTAGCCAAATTACTTGAGTTATTTTTGTTAATCTAGGAGGTGTCCTGTTGGTAGCTAAGTAGATATATTCTAGAGATTGTTGAGTTATTAGGTTGATGTATAGCTGTTGTATGTTATTATTAAATTGTCGATTGTTACGAGAAATTCAGATGTTCCACAAGGTGTAAGTGAAAAAGATTTTGTGGTTCATATTGTAGGGAATGGTTTGCATGTTAATGTGCATTAGTTTCCTTAACCAATGTGATGGTAGGGATGAGGGGTGGATGTTTGTGGTAAACCATTGCATCCCCAAATGCTGCCAAATATGTGTTATTGTGGAGCAGTATAAGAAAAAGGTGATTGATGGATTCTGGATTAGTGTGACAGTTACGGCAATGGTCATCCACCGTAATGCCAATGTTGTGAAGGTATTGTTTTGTGGGTATTCTTTGGTGGATGATGAGCCATATGAAGGTTAATTTTGGTGGAACAAGTAATTTCCAAATCCAAGTATAAGGTGTTAGAGTTCCATGATTAGGAAGATCTTTGTGTAGTAATTTGCAGTACATCGTTTGGACTGTAAAATTTACCATTGTTTGATAGTGCCCAATAGATGAAGTCCAATTTATGTTCATAAACATGAATGGTGATGATGTTGATTGATTTTTTGATGTCAGTAGGGAGGAGGAAATGTATGTCATTCCAGTTCCATTCATTGCGCGTCTTATAGGAATTAATAGTCATGTGGATGTGGTTAACTGGAATTGACCCATGTATTAGAGATCAAATACGAATGTTTGGTGCTAGCCAAGATCATTCCAGAAATTAAGATTTGAGTTGGACCCTGGTTGCCATTGGATACCAAGCTGACAATTATACCATCCCAGGAGGATATTTTGCCATGTAGTTGAGTAACTGCTCCATGTTCGTGTGTGTTTGTATTTGTGGATGAGGGTGGTGGCCCAAAGTTGATTTGTGCAATGGAATAGGCGCCATGCTAGTCCTGCTAAGAGGGCATTATTTTTTAGTTGGAGCCTTTGAATACCAAGCCCTCCCATCGTCTTAGGGGTTGTGACTTTCTTCCAGCTAAGAAGGTGTAATTTCCTTTTTTGATTTGTAGTACCCCAAAGGAAATTACGCATGTATTGTTCCATTTTGTGTGTTATATTTTTTGGAATTGAGATGTATTGTATGACATGGTTAGGTAATGTAGAAAAGATTGAATTAATAAGAGTTAGTCGACCAAGAAGGGATAGAAACCTAGTTTTCCACCCGGCAAGTTTAGTTTTAAAATTATCCAAAAGAAATTGTAAGTCTGCCTTAGTGACCCGCTTCTGAAAGAGCCCAATTATTTGCCAAAGTGGTGTCCTTCCTCATGCTAAAACAACTCAGAACATTATTTTTAGCTTGGGTTGTGCAATTTCTAGAGAAGAATTTTTTTGATTTTTGGAAGTTTATAGTTTGCCCTGATAGATTGGTGAAATTATTAATAGAGTCAATGATAGTGTTGTAGCTTTTTGGAGTTACTTTGGACATTAGAATGATGTCATCTGCAAAGAAAAGATGGGATAGTTGTGGTCCATTGGTGGAAATTTGGATTGGTTTCCATAGCAGGTAATCTACGGAGTTGAAGATATTCCGTGATAATCGTTCCAAACACATAATAAAAATGTAAGGTGATAGTGGATCTCCTTGTCTAATGCCCCTCGATGGTTTAAAATATTGGGGTTTTGAGCCATTGATTAGGATTGATATCGACGAGGTCGTAATGTAAGACATGATAATGGATGTTAGTTTACTCGGTAAACGAAGTAATGTAGTGTGTCCTTGATGAAGGACCATTCAAGCTTATCAAAAGCTTTTTCCAGGTCTAATTTTAGAAGCATATGTCCTATTTTACCTGATTTCTTTTTTCTCAGATGCTCTTTTCCTTTGTTGGAAACTTGACTGAGTGGGTCCTGTGATTTTACTGAGGTATGGCTTTAGACGATTTACAATGATTTTAGTAATTAATTTGTAGATTGTATTGCAGAGACTAATATGACGATATTGGTTAATGAGTGTTGGACTTTTGACTTTAGGGATGAGGCACAAGTATGTCATGTTGAGTTCTTCAGGAATTTGGTCATAGGTGAAAGCATGGTGACAACATATGGTGACTGAGTGGCTGACATTGTTCCAGAATTTTTGAAAAAAATATGGATGTAGTCCATCAGGGCCTGGAGACTTGTAGGGTTGAAAGGAGAATAATGCATGTTTTATTTCGAACAAGGATAGATGTTGATTTAGATCATTTTGGTCAGTAGTTGTTAAGGAGTTTGTCAATGTTGATTCACAATTTTTCCTAATAGTAAGCTGATGTTGAGTGGTATACAAATTGTTGTAGTAATTGTTTATTTCTTGTTGTATTTGATTGGGATCAAGGATCCAGTTCCCTACATTATCTTTTAAATCGTCGATACGATTACGCCTATGTAAATTTAGTAATTTTTACTTAGATTATACTAGTTTTAGTAGTTGCCTAACAATTATTGTAGAATTTATATTTAAAATTAATAAAACTAAAATAAGATTAAATACCAAAAATTTAGTCTGAATTATTTCTTAAATACAAAAGTGAACAAAAAGAATATTATCATAATTACTATATTAGAATAACTCGAACTCATCTTTTTATTTGACCTCTAACATAAAAGGTTGGAACAATAAAAAATTAGAATTTAGCATGTAAATATAGTAAAAAAAAACAACAAAAAAATCCCTATAATTGAAAATCTTACCAATACAATATAGTGTCTAAAATATATTAGTAATGTTGTTCATTTAGATAAAAGTTCAGTAGGGAAAAAAAAGAAGAAACTTAGATTATATGTTGAAGCAGTAAATAGAGATTGAAGACGAGTATTAGTTTAAGCATTGATAATTGTAAAAATTCTCACACTCAAATCTATAAAAAGACTTAGAGAAAAATAGTTATTCCTTAAAGGAAATCGAACATGACATACTATTAGCTTATTCATGCAACAAATAATTATATGTTCTTTGCATCAGAATTAATATAGACTAAATCATAACTTGAAAAGGCACGATAAAATTATAAAGTAGCTTCTTTTGTCCAATTGAATATAATTTAGAAACATTATGTTCGTTGACAATATAAAGCTCCAATATGCTTGATTATTTCAACTCAAATATTAAAGAAGAATTTCATCTAGAAAATAATTAATTGGTTTCGATGTTCCATTGACAATGGTGATAATTATATTTGCAGATAATGTGTATATAAACTATAAATCTATAGACTATATTAAAATTACAAAGATTCATAGCGAAATGTGTTCGTTTTCTTACTCTTTAAATATAAAGTTCACATTGAACAAAACTGTTATTTAGGTTCCTTTCCTAAGAATATGAATAGTTCAAATGAAAAAAGAAAAAGACGACCGACTTTATCTGTAGTTTTCTATGTATTCTCTTTCAATTAATTATTTTACATAACAAATTTGTAATGATCCGGCCGGTCATTTCGAGAGTTGTAGCCTCGGTCCCCTATTTTTTTTTTTTTTTTTTTTTTTTTTTTTTTTTTTTTTATGTTCTACAACTGTTATATGACTTACCGGGTTAGTTGGTTCAGGTCCAGAGTGATTTTAGAGTGAATTGAGACACTTAGTCTCTTAATTGAAAGCTTAAGTTGGAAAAGTCGACCGAGTGTCGATTTATGTGTAAACGACCTCGGATTTGAATTTTGATGGTTCCGTTAGCTCCGTTAGGTGATTTTGATCTTAGGAGGGCGCCCATAATGTGATTTGGAAGTCGGTAGTAGAATTAGGCTTGAATCAGCGTAAGTTGAAATTTTAGCAAGTTTGACCGAGAGTGAAATTTTTGATATCGGGATCGAATTGGATTTTTGGAAATTAGAGTAGGTTAGTGGTGTCATTTATGGCTTGTGAGCAAAATTTGAGGTCAATCAGACGTGATTTGATAAGTTTCGGCGTTGTTTGTGGAATTAGAAGTTTCGAAGTTCATTAGGCTTGAATCAGTGTATAATTCGTGTTTTTAATGTTGTTTGAGATTATTTGAGGATTCAGATAAGTTCGTATCGTGATTTAGGACTAGTTGGTATGTTTGGTTGAGGTCCCGGGGGCCTCGGGTGATTCACGGACTTGATTTTTGAGTTGGTTCAATAGCTGAAGTGATGCTGCTATTGGTTTAACCGCAACTGCGAAGTGGGCACCGCAGGTGCAAGTCCGCAGAAGAGGGTCAAGGGTCGCAGAAGCGGCCAAGGGAGAGGTGAGCTGGGATCGCAGGTGCGAAGATTCTCCCGCACTTGCGTGGTCGCAGAGGCGAGCAGAAGAGGCGCATATGCGACTGTTTCTGTAACTACTGATTGGTGGTTTTGCTTTCTAGAACCGTGTTCTCCTAAATAAGACTCCCCTTATGTGCTTTTAATGTTTTATGACTTGCGGGGGTGGTTAGTTTGAGATTTGGAAAGGTTCGGGTTGAAATCGGAACACTTGGTTCCTTAAGTTGGCCTTAAAAGGCTAAGTTTGACTTTGCTCAACGTTTTGAGTAAACGACCTCGGAATTGGGTTTTGACGGTTCCAATAGGTTCGTCTGATGATTTCGGACTTGGGCATATGCTCGGATCGGGTTTTGGATGACTTGGGAACGTTTCGGCACCTAATATTGAAAGTTGGTTCTTTGAAGGTTTTTGAAGTTCTTTAAATTTAGTTTAGAGTAGGTTTTGGTGATATCGAGGTCTAAATTGAATTTTGAGACCAGGAATAGTTTTGTTATGTCATTCAAGACTTGCACGCAAAATTTTGTGTCAATCCGAGTAGTTTAAGTACCTTTCGGCGCTTTACGAGTAAATTGAAGAACTTAAAGTTCATATTTTCGATTCAATTGGTTTGGAGTGTGATTCTTAGTTTTAATGTTTCTTTGGGCGTTCCGAGAGTTCGAGAGAGTCCGTTTTATGATTTCAAACTTATTGGTATGTTCGGGCGAGGTCTTGGGGGCCCCGGGTGCTAATCGAACAAGGCTCGAACCAAGTCTGGACTTGGGAAGCAACGACAGAAGCATCAGGTTTCTAGTGTAATCGCACCTGCGGAGGGTTAGCCGCAGGTGCGAGCTCGCAGAAGCGAGCCAATTGGCGTAGATGCGGCCCAACGTAGGCAGCCCAGGAATCGCAGGTGCGGGCAAGGGGAACGCAGATGCGGGACCACAGGAGCGGTCAGGGGACCGCAAAATCCTGAGCCTACACAGGTGCGGCTCGTCCGCCGCAGGAGCGTCATTGCAGAAGCGGACCCTTTTCCGCAAATTCAGACTCAGGATAGCCAAGGGAGGACCGCATCTGCGATGGTGTTTGCGCAGATGCATCCATCTGGCCGCAGAAGCGGAAACCGCTGGGCAGAAGGGTTCATTTAGTACAGGACTTAAGCCATTTCTAACCCATTTCTAACCCATTTCTCACACTCTTTGGGCGATTTTGGAGCTTCTTGAGAGGGGTTTTCACCTAGCACTTTGAGGTAAGTAACTTCTACTCAGTATGATTTTAAAACATAGATTATGGGTTTATTTAAACATGTAAATTTTTGAAAATCATAGGTTTAGATGAAACCTAGATTTTGATAAAAATGGGATTTTACCACGAAAATGGTTATGGAATTTAGTGAAAATCATATATTTATGTTCATAAGGTTATGGGTAACAATTTTCTTCGAAAATTTTCGAAATGCGGACACGAAGGCCCACAGATGAATTTTAGGAATCTTACACTTAGGGTTGGGTAACCTCTTTAATAGTTGGAATACAAATTTTTGAGCATGTATTGATTAGTTTACATACTATTTAATTAGTTTTGGATTGTTCGACACCAAATTGAGAGTTTGAGCATAATCTTGGACCGGGAAGTAGGCTTTGAGACGAGGTAAGTCTCCTTTCTAACTTTGTAAGAGGAAATGTACCCCATAGGTGAATTAATTAGTATGTGTGTCTATTTGTGGGGGGCTACGTACGTACGAGGTGACGAGAGTCCGTGCATAGCTACTAATTATGCTATAGTTCGGGTAGTCCAGGACCCATATCATGCTATACTTAAAACCGTTGCGCCCTTACTTGTTATTGGGTTGCTTAAATCATATTTCAAAAATTGTATAAGAATTCCAAAGGGATAAGTTTCACTTATTTGAGGTTGTGAATAGAACACTTGACTGTTATTGAAAAACTTGTGTTTTTTTAAAGTCTTTTCTATTTGTGGAGTGAGCCGAACGCCTCGGTAACAGATAGATGCCTCTATGGTTCGCGTAGTTCGACCCTTAACAGTGCACAATTTAAATATTATTATGTTGGTTCGGACCGTACGTACTCGATATTATTTGCACATGATAAACTCTTGGGATTACTCATAATTAATATTGCTTCAATGTTTGATGATATAAATCGTTAAATGATGAAAGATAAATTTGGGATTTAATAATTGTTAAAAGAATATTTATCATCTCCTGTTATTAAAGTTTCAGTATACCTCTTGTAACATATGCTTAGTTATAAATTTTGACTTATTATCATTAGCCTTAGTAAGTGTAAAAGTCGACCCATCGTCATTACTTCTTCGAGGTTAGACTGGATACTTACTGGGTACATGTTGTTTTATGTACTTACGCTACACTTCTACACTTAAATGTGCAGGACTTGATATCCGTCCGGAGCGCATACTTGATCCGGGTTCGAGATTTCACGGTGAGCTGCTGTTTCGAGCCGTTCAGCAACACGTCGGAGTCTCTCACTGCTGATTTATTTCTGTCTGTTCTATTTTAGAAAGTAGAGTAGACATCTTTTGTATATTTTACTAGTTGCCCACACATTTGTGGCACCAGATCTTGACAGACAGTAGTATACTTGTGATTTTGGTTTTGTTCCTATGGTCATAAATATATTTAGCTGCTTTCATTTATTAACTTAAATCTGTTTGTCGTTAAATTTTTTTAAAATGAGGAAAGTTATTACTTGGAAGACTCGTTAAAAAGTAAATCACTAGGTTGTTCATTGTTGGTTTGTCTAGCAATGGTGCTGGACACCATCACGGCCTGATATGAAATTAGGTCGTGACAACATGGGATCAGAGCACTAGGTTCATGCAGGTCTCACAAGTTATGTTGAGGCCTAATAGAGTCTTGCGGATCGGTGCAGAAACGTCTGTACTTATCTTCGGGAGGCTATAGGGTGTTAGGAAACTACTCTTTATTCATCTCTTATCGTGCAGTTGATGGTGTACTAAGTTTCTTCCTTTTATTCTCTCACAGATGGTGAGAACAAGCGCAGCTGACGTTCTAGAACCGGGAGGGGCTGCTTCCCCTGTTGCTAGAGGCCGAGGCAGAGGCCGGGGGAGGGAACCAACCCGAGATAGGGGGCGAGGATGTCCTAGAGTTTCCCCAGTTTCACCGCCAACGGATCCATCGGAGGATCCCATTGTTGAGGAGCAGGGCGAGGTGCCCGCAATAGAGCCAGTTCCGGTCGATTTCATGATAGCACCGGGCTTTCAGGAGGTCATGGGCTGTATGCTATGGTTCATGGATTCTATGACCCAGACTGGTTTATTTCCAGCAGACCCAGCCACATCTCAGGCGGGAGGGGGAGCACAGACCCCTACCGCTCAGGCTCCTGGGCATGCAGTTGCCGTATATCATACCCCATGCACACTACCTGTGGGCGGAGTCCAGCCAGCCGCATCAGCTATACCTGATTTTGTATAATGATATGTTCTATATAATTTTAAATTATCGAATACCACTTCAAAATTCGTAAAAGATATAAGAATTTAATAGATCTTAACATATGGATATGGAAGAACAAAGAGATTGACACATTTCACCAACACTTGATAAGAAAGTGATCATACTACCCATTATTTAAAGTTAATAAAAATAGAGCATTTTATATTTAACTAAATAACATCCCATAATCGCAAATATTTCTAGACATTTGAAAGTAAATTCTATGAAACGTCTTAAAAGTATATGTAAAAATTATATATTTATATGTCGGTTTGGTTCGGATTTTATTACTCAATATCAAACCAAATCAAATAAAACCTAATCAAGTTTTTTAATCGGTTTGGTTTGACTTTTCGATTCGGTGCGGTTTTATGGTTAAGTTTGTACCCCCTACTTTTGGTAACATATCCTGTATGATAATATGCTTGAACTTTTATCACAAAGAATGCACTTATCATTTTGAGAGGGTAAAAAGAAATCACGAGACTAATAGTATTAGGGACACTAATTCAATTGAAATCATAATCTTAATTACCAAAGCTTAACTTTGAATTGTATTTGTTTCATCACTCATACATGAGTTCAAGTTTTGTCAGTTGATGGCGAAAAATGGAAAAAGAAACAGAATATGCCGTTTCCTAAACGGCCTCATGATTTGAGAAATGAAGCTAAAGTTCCTCTAGCCACCCGGTCCCTCTTTCATAAACTTCCAAAAACCCCAAGTCAAATACATATGATGGAAAGGATAAGGAGGAAGAGAACCAAATGACTAAGGAGAGATCTAATTTGAGGATAAGGTCCTAAGGACAATGTCATCCTCATCAAACTGGCCACTTGACATAAATATATGCTCCGTTTTCTGATCTTCTTTTCATCAAAATGGATAATTTATGCAGGGGAAGAGTTAAGAATGGTTGGCTATGGATTTGACCGAACTCATCAGTTTTGGTTCGAATTCTATATTTGTCTTAAAATGATTAAATATATACTTCATAAATTATTAATTTAGAACACAATAATTTAAGAAGATTAAAATTGAACTCAAATACTGTCTCTGTCTCTACCAAAAATACATTTGATGGTCTCTTTTTCACCGAGGCGCGCGAGTGAGGCTGTGGTAGACTTCTTCATTTTTTAGCCATAAAACAAACAGCATTTTTACTCAAATAAATTTTCCCCTTCCCTAATAATAATAATAATAATAAGCTAACGAACAGCCATGTAGTACCTGAAAGATCTCTCGAACTAGAGATAATTTATAAACAAGAAGTATAATAACAATTAGAAGAACACATTCTACCGACTGAGATAGGAAATACAACATATATATGCGGTACATACGTGCATTTGGTCGTGCGCGAACAAGTCGAACCACCCATGACATAAGGATTAAATTTGGTTCCTTATCAATCTCTCCAACTTTTTCACACACCTAACTTCAATTTTTGGGTATCAATTCCCAACATATCGGGAAACATGGGCGATGAAGCAACAAAGCTGAGGCAACAAATGCCATAAAAAAGATGCCTACTCCTAAAAAGTCTACATTCAATCCTGCTAATTCCAAATTATTTGAACGAAATCAATGTAAAACATTTTCTCCTTTATTCATTCAATAAAAGAGAAATAATTACAACAAGTGCTACTCAACTTATAGAGTATACGGAAAAATCTCTAAACTACCTTAAAAAACTCCTTCTCTCTAGAAAGTATTCCTTGAAAGTACAAGTTCTAACTACCAACGACAATCTCTACCGCCCCGTTCGACCACCACTCGCCAATCCCATGAATTCAATATCGGAAGAAGAACTAACAGATCAAGAAACGGATCAATTATATCGCAGCACAAACAAGCCTAAAGATTTGCCTACATCATCCACGGGACCTACCCACGACAAGGTGAGTTTTTGTGATACCGTCTCCCACCACCGCACCACCGGCTACTTCTCCCATTGATTTTGGAACAGCTTTCCTCACCAAACTATGTTTAGATGACGAGCAAACCAACCACACACACCACCCTCATTTTATTCCAATCTCTTCTAATGGAAAAACTTGCCTACACAGTAATTGGCATCAATCCGTAATTATCAAACTCTTAGGTAAAAAAAAGTAGCCTATAACTATCTTAAAAATAAATTTCAGGTCCTGTGGCAACCTCCAGAACCTCTCCAACTCATAGATCTAGGATTCGACTATTACTTAATCAAATTCTCCTCCACTGAAACCTACACCAAATTCCTTCATCAAGGCCCTTGGTTTGTTGGGTCGCAACGTCTCACCGTTCAAACTTGGGAACCAAAATTTTACTCCGGTACAACACCCATAAATTACTCTACTGTATGGACACGTCTCCAAAAATTACCTACGAAATTTTGTAATTTTACAAATACTCCGAAAAATAGCTAATCTAATAGGCACACTCCTCAAAATTGATACATGTACTCGCTTATGTATCCTCGCACCATTACGTTCACCCCTTCCCACTAAAGTATTACTAGGTACCCACTTACAACAAATCCACTACGGGGATTCTACTACACTATGCATCAATGTGGTTGTGCAGGACATAATTTTACCTATTGTACAAAGATAATAAATCCACCAAATAACACCACTGCACCATCCACAAACCAACCCACCACCTCCACCCCATCAAAAGAAATTGAAAGCCCGTGGAATACTGTTACCTATTCCAAACCTTCAAAAAAACAACTATGTCCTTATACGCTCAACCATAACGTTAATACACATCACACCAACGTACCTTCATCATCGACGGACCAAAAAATCGAATCACCAAAAGCAGATTGAATGTGGCCCACATAAATACTCCCAAACCGTTTTGTTTAATTTTTTCCAGTTTCAAGGAAACAATTCATTCCCTAGATCCCACATTGTCAAGTCATGAAACACTCTAAGGGCCCCACCAAATAACTACTCCTACACCTACGCACAATCAAGAAATCCGTACTCAGCATGTCTCGTCAACGCTCTCACCACAACCAGTGGACCCACTCCCAATACATGAGGAGGAGGAAGAAGGAGGAGGTATACCGGAGACATTTATGGAATCATTGATCCTGAACGATTGTCTGATGATATCCATGCAAGAAAATATCGAAAGAAAATGTTTGATATTCATTCCCCAAGCGTTGGAGAAATATTTATTGAATATCCTCCAAGACCCCTTCTCCATGGACGAGAAATATGTCTTCTTGATGATTCCAACAATGAACGAGACACTATTGCCAGCATCACTGTACAACCCGCCACATCTGCTCATGCACTTAGAATTAGCTTTGGATCCGGAAGGGAGCCAACCACCAAATGACAATTTAATGAAGATTATGTTATGGAATTGTCGAGGAGCTAATAACAATGAATTTCGACGCAATCTGCGATTCCTTCTCAACTGGAATAACCATTCCATTCTATGTCTGACTGAAACTAAAATGGCAGATCACACACTTCTTCTTCAGGAATTTAACTTCACTAACTTAATCCAAGTAGCTGCTTGTCACAACCCAAAATTCGATTTATCGTGATGGCACTTAACCCAGCCCGTTAGATAAGTCAATTCACAACTATTAAACTCTAATGAATTTTAATAAGATAATTAAGTAAAAAAAAATATTTGAATCTTATATATTTTTCAAGGACTAGTAGTACAAATTATGAGCTTTTAAGATTAGAATTTACAAAGTTGGTATGAAATAAATATATCATTTATTTGAAATGTACATAAATTGATTTTTATGAATCTAAGGCTACTATGAACTTGAGGCAGCTACAATCAGAATGCATGTATATCTTCAAATCCAGCTCTCGGCGATCTCAGCAACGTCAGTAGCCAACATATGCACACAAGGTGCAATATGATTACAACCGATCCCATGTACTCAATAAGTAACAAATTTAATCTTAGGTTGAAAGTAGTGACGAGCTAGAACAATGATCGGGTTCAACACCAATAGCCAACAACAATTCATAACAACGTAAAGCAAGTAATAAAGGAAATAATCTAGAGATGAAATGATAAGCTTATTCATAGTTTTTCGAAAAATAGTTTTGCCTATCAAGTATATCAGTGAAAACCTAAATCCTTTATCGAAATCGTCAAAAATATGAATAAGTTTGAAAACAGTAATTTTTCCCAAAATCCTTTCAACAATAAATAAGATATTCCACTTTTCTTTCCAGATAGCCATTGTAACATCTATCACTATGCCCATATGTCAATATGTGTGAGAAGTCATGAATGACGTGGTACCGTACAACATGAGGAATAAATGCATCTTTATGCATGTATGTCATATGTACATGCCAATGCCATGTACCTCAGATATGAACTCATGTACTCACACTCTCAGAGTATTCAATCTCAGTGTCTCACACTTTCCACTTATCATGCTCAACCACTCAGTACTGTATATGGCCAATCCGACGTAGGGAAGATCTATCCCGGAATATATACATTAACTGACCATAAGTTACTCTATACTGAGTAGGGAAAAATTCAGCCCGTGGGGAAGATCGATCCCTAGGTATATAAATGCTTCGGAAAAGATCCATGTCCAGGTATGATCCATCCCTCAATATAATCAACCGCGCTCACTAGGGTGTCTGCAGACTACAAAGGGGCTCCTTCATCCCACGCGCTATATCAAGTCAATCATGGCACAAATCAATATAACGTGCTGCGGCGTGCAGCCTGATCCCATAATATAATCAATATAACATGCTGCTGTGTGAAACCCGATCCCATAATATCACTCACACTCAAGCCCTCGGCCTCACTCAGTCATAAATCTGTCCAGTCTCTTGGGCTCACAATGCCATGGAACTAGACCAAAATGATGATATGATGTGTCAGTAAATGGTAACAGAGACTGAGATATGATATGCATATAAATGCGTATGACTGAGTATGTAATGCAATGAAAGAAGATAACCCAACAACAGAAATGACCTCAGTGGGTCCCAACCAGATAAGCATGTAGCTTAGACATTATTTCTAACATGGATCATAACTCAATAGCTCAAGTGCGTAGTAATTTCATGGTTACAAGTAAGATTAGGTAACTATACAGTACCACAGAAATAACAGAGTCACAATTCACATGGTGCACGACGACACGCCCGTCACCTAGCATATGTGTCACCTCAACATCGACCACATAACACGAAATTCGGGGTTTCATACCCTCAGCACCAAGTTTAGAAGTATTACTTATCTTGAACAAGCCAATTCCAATACCGAGTAAGCCAAGCGATGCTCCAAAAATGCCATCCCGCGCGTTCCGTCCTCCGAACTGCTCGAAACTAACCAAAAATAACTCAATTACATCAAACAATGCTAAAGGAACCTATCCCAACCACAAATATCAAATATTGAATCAAAAGCCCAAAATCGGCCAAAAAGTCTAACACGGGCCTGCGCCTCGGAACCCGACAAAACTTACAAAATCTGATAACTGATTTGATTACGATTCCAGCCATACTAGTTTCACTCGAATCCGACTCCAAATCGATGTTCAAAACTCAAAAATTCATATTATGAAACTTTAGGCTAAAACCCCCAATTTCTCTTTTGAAATCATCAACCAAATGCCAAAAATGAAGATAGATTCATGAAAAATAATCAAAAAAATGAGTAGAGAACACTTACCCCAATTCATATGGTGAAAATTGCTTCAAAAATCATCTCAATCCGAGCTCCATAGCTCCAAATATGCAAAAATGTCCTAAACCTTCGAAATAGTGTGCTATATACATTGTTCCAAGGGTACCCTTCACGATCGCGGTCATAAACATCACGATCTCGATTACAAAATTTTCCAGGACAATATTTACCCTATGCGATCTCGGCCATATCCCCGCGATCGCGAAGAACAGACTTCCATTTAACCCTTTCCAACTCTTCTCAGACAACCTGTAGTATATTGGCCATAACATTTTGTACAAAATTTCAAATGACAAACAGTTTGAGTTTATGAAAACTAGACACAAATGGCTACAACTTTAATTTTTAGATTATCTCTAAATTCATTATAGATTGCAAGATATAAGCTTCCAAAGTCGGGTCAGTGCAACATAGATTTTCTTCTGTGCGATCGCGAGAAGGCATCCGCGGTCGCGATTCAGAGCTCCATTTTTCCTATTTTTCTCTTCTCTAACGCGACCAAATCCTTGCGATCGCAATGTACACCCTTGTATCCAAAAACTAGCAACTAAAAATGGCCTAGAAATGGTTTGAAACCACCCCGAAACTCACCCGAGCCATCGAGGCTCCACGCTATACATCCACACAAGTCTAGAAATATCAAGAGAACTTGCTCGTGCGATCAGATCACCAAAACAACACCCGAAGTCATGAATTGGAGATCAACATGCATGAATTTGAAGGGAGAACTCAAGAACTTCTAGAATTGCAACCAAGAGTCCGAATGCTATCAAACCAACTCCGAACGACCCCAAATTATGCAGGCAAGTTCCAAATCATAATGCAGACCTACTCGATGTTTCAAATATCTCACTTAACAACATCAAAATCACAAATCGTCCCTCAAATTGGCTTAATAATGTTAAAGAACTTTCAACTTCCGAAACTCACACCGAAACATATCAAATCAACCCGGAATGGACTCAAATTTTGCACACAAGTCCCAAGTGACATAACGAAGCTATTCCAATTCCCGGAACCACAATCTGAATCTGATATCTACAAAGTCAACTTTCGGTCAAACTTATGAACTTTTTCAAACCTTCAAATTCAAAATTTCACCAATTTGTGCTGAAACCTTCTAGAAACATCCAAATGCAAATTCGTGCATAAACCCGAGTCCAAAATCAATATCCGAACCTAACAGAACCATCAAAACTCCAGTTTGAGGTTAAATACTAAAAGGTCAAACTTAATCAACTCTTCCAACTTAAAGCTTAACTCATAAAATTCATTCTTCCAAATCGATTCTGAATAATTTGAAAACCAAAACCGACGATTCACATAAGTCATAATACATCATACAGAACTACTCACGCCCTCAAACTACCGAGAAAAATCTAAATGTTCAAAACGACCGGTCGGGTCGTCACACTGCTTAAGGCTCCTCAGGAGGCATAGTGCTTCTTTGGCGATTCCACGATTTTACCGTCAATCCTGTTGCGGTTACTAGCCAGGAAATCCATGCAGCTGTCCAGGTTAACCCTAAATCCAATCCTTGGTTGCTTTCTGTCATTTATGCCAGGGGTGGCCCTTCCATAAAGCAACTGCTTTAGGCCCCATATTTATAGAGGCCCCATTTTTTGTTACATTTATACACTATGTATAAATTTTAAAAAGGTTCTGCCAAGTGAAAATGTTTGATTTCTTTCTTTAACAAGTATAGAGAAGAAGGATTTGCAGCTGCTATGATTTTCGCCAAGAAAATTACACTTGAAATGAATATTGAACCCGAATTTCATAATAAACATATGATATATATATATATATATATGGAGTAACAATTTGATGAGAATTTTGATCATAAAATCTCAAAATTTTTCGAAGAGTCCTTTGGAGTTGATTACTTTATACATAGTAGACGAGGCTATTTTTTCACTTCAAAATAGATCTTAACAATTCGAAGCATATGAAAATACTTTTGGTTTTCTATTTAGCGGTAAAAATTAAGATCACTAGATTATGAAAATTTGAAAAAATATTGCTTTAATGTTGAATGTTCCTTGAAGCATACTAATCAATTCGATATTGATGGTTTAGATTTATTTCAAAATTAAAATATTAAGAAAAATAGTACAATTAGAGGATAACATAATTGATACATTCGGTCAAATAAAAAAATTGATTCTTTTTTTTCCAATGCCTATATTACTTATGGGATAATGTTAATAACTGTTGTTTCCGTCGTTTCAGCAGAAATAAATTTTCAAAATTAAAATTGATAAAATCTCACCTAAGATCAACAACGTCTTAATAAAAGTTAAATGGATTAGTTGTATTGTCAATTAAGAAACACTTATTAGGAGTTATTTATTATAAGAAAATTATTAATAACTTTGTATCTAAGAAACTCTAGAAAAAATAGACTTCAAATAAATAAATAATTTTTTTTATAAAAAGTTAAGGCCCCTTGTAAAGTTTGGCTTTAGGCCACAAAACTCGTCGGACCGCCCCTGATTTATGCTAGCACATCCTATCGTAATAGATACATATTATGGCAGAACATAGAAGAACTCAATAAGTCCCATAATAGTCCTTGGTTGTTTATGGAAATTTTAATAAAGTCTCCTTCTCCTCTGATAAATTTGGTGAAGCTCATATTCATGTTAATAGGTCTGCTTCTTTTAGTAAGTCTATTTATTCTCTTAATATGGTTGATTTAGGATTCACGAGGTCTCGGTTCACATGGACAAACAAACCTAAATTACATAAAAAAAAATACTCATACCTACTCCCTAGTAATGGAACGTTTGGAGATTTTTTTTTTGCAAATAATGCATGGCTCCATCTGTCATGACCCGAATTTCCCACCGTCGGGACCGTGATAACGCCTAACGTTGAACCCGCTAGGCAATCCAACGTGAATATTCAATTTACCTTATTCCTTTATTATTTCCAAATAATATGTGAAAATACAACACTAACATAGATAGAAGTACAAAATGGAGCAAGGTATATAAACTCAATGTATGCCTTTACGAAATTTCACAAAAACCAATCCCAGAATTTTGGAGTTACAAACTCACGAACGGTCTATGAATAATACATATAACGGTCTGAATGAAATAAGTACATCTGGTTCTGAAATAACTAGAACATAATGAAAAAGAAGTAGGAAGGGACGCCAAGTCTTGCAGACACCTTCAGGACTACCTCGAAGTCTCCACTGGGCTGAAGGCAGCAACCTCGATCTATGGTCCGTAGGGTCCTACACCGGGATCTGTACAAAAGTGCAGAGTGTAGCATCAGTACAACCGACCCCATGTACTGAGTAAGTGCCGAGCCTAACCTTGGCGAAGTAGTGACGAGGCTAGGACACGACAATCAAAGTCAACCTGTGCAGTTTAATAGTAAACAGAGAAAAATAATACAACGAGAAATAAACAATTAAGCATAAGGGAAAAAGGGGAAACATGCTGAGGGGAGGAAATATCAAATAATGGAAATAACGAGGTAAGGCACAATTTAGATACAAATTTAAGCAACGGAATAGTAATACGAAAAAAAGGGCACGACATCACCGTTCGTGCTTTTACTCTCGTCCTCACTATCAGAATCAATATATTCGGAACGACATCACCCTTCATGATTTTACCTCACAATATCATGGCACGACATTATCCTTCGTGCATTATCTCTCATATCATGGCACGACATCACCCTTCGTGCTTTTACAATCACAATATCGGTATGGCATCACCCTTCGTGCATTAGCATTCACTCAAAATCTCACGCACGACATCACCCTTCGTGCTTTTACACTCTTCCTCACCCAAACACATCAAATGATAGCAATACAACAAAGAACATTAACAGAGTAAACAGAAATAAACCATAACATCCCGACAAGGGAGTCAACAGTGGAATTAATACCATCCCAGCAAGGGTAAACAGCTATATCCAATCTCAGTTAGTGCATAATTTCAAATAAAAATCTTCAACTGAAAACTAATACTCAGCACTACTCAATATCAAGGAATTTTCCACCGACATGGATAACTATAAGGTGAAACTCAATTATTACTTACGAAAAATAACATAAATCACAATATTCGACTCACGGGCATGCTTGACACCAACGTATAGGTACTCGTCACCTCACATATACGTTGAACATGGTACTTACACATAGCAATTAGGACACAACACCTATTCCCTCAAGCTAAGGTTAAGCCAAACACTTACCTCAAATTCCACAACCAAACTCAAGCCTCGATTACCGCTTTCCCTTTTGAATTTGACTCCAATTCACTTGTATCTAGACATATTCAACTCAATATCATCAATAAATTCCAAATAATTCCATCCCAACGCTTAATTATTGGTCTTACATCATTCTTCCCAAAAAGTCAAAAATCGACCCCAGGCCCGCTTGGTCAAAAAACGAGTTTCGGACCAAAATCCGGTCACCCATTCACCCACGAGTCCGAATATGTAATTAGTTTTTAAATCCGACCCCAAAACGAGGTCTAAATTCCAATTATACAAAAAGCCCTAATTCTACCCAAATCCCCCAATTTCTACCCTAAAAATTTCTAAATTCTAGGTTGAAATCTTATAAAAAGTAGTTAAGGATTGAAAGAGATGAGTTAGAAATTACTTACCAATGATTTGGGGAAGGAAATATTTTGGAGAAATAGCCTCTTGAGTTCTAGGGTTTTATTATTTTTGAAAAGTGGTAACATAATTAAAAGTCCCGTATTATATGCGCACCTGGTCCCTGTCCACCACTGTCAGCGGAAAACTGGGCGCTGCAGCGAAACCTGGTCCCTACCCACCGCTGTCAGCGGAATAATGGGCGCTGCAGCAGAACCTGGTCCGCTGCCGCGAAATTCTAAATGCTGCCACGCCTTCAGGTTCAGAGAGCTGAACCTGCAACCTGCAACTTTTGAAATTCCAGTTATTTTTCTAAGTGTCAAAACACTCTGTGACCTACCCGAAACTCACCCGAGCCCTCGGGGCTCCAAACCAAATATGCACGCAATTCTAAAAATATCTTACGGACTTACTCGTGTGATCAAATCGCCAAATTAACATCTTAAACAACGAATTTAGCATTAAAATCAAAGAAAAATTCCAAAACTTCCAAAGTATCAAATTTCACAACTACGGGTCCGAATTGCGTCAAATGACCTCCGTTTCTTAGCAAATTTTACAGACACAACTCAAATATCATATTGAACCTGTACCGGGCTCCGAAACCAAAATACGGGCTCGATACCATATATTTCAAATATAGCCAAATTTCCAAAAATTCTTATATTTTCAGTAAAATAATTTCTTTCAAAAATTCATTTCTCAGGCTTGGGACCTCGGAATTCAATTCCGGGCATACGCCCAAGTCCCATATTTTCCTACGGACCTTCCGGGATCTTCGAATCACGGGTCCGGGTCCGTTTACCCAAAAATATTGACCGAAGTCAACTTAAATTCAATATTAAGGCCAATTTAGTATTTTTCTCAATTTTTCTTATAGAAGCTTCCCGGATATACGCCTGGCTGTGCATGCAAAACGAGGTGAGATAAAAGGAGGTTTTTAAGGTCTCAGAACACCGTTTTGACTTATAAAATAAGGAATGACGTTTTGGGTCATCACACCATCTATTTGAAGACTCCACCATAAATCATTTGCCTCGCACAAATTATGATCATTGTCCCATACTTCTTAACCTCACCAGACCGTTCTCCAAACTAGGCCCTTCATTTAGATTTGAAACCATGTGGCTATAACACCTTGATTTTTAAAATGTGGTTGCTTCTACATGTCTAGATAATTCTAACTATTTAGTGAACCTAGTTCCTTTTACTACTATGTAAAAACACTGGAACAAACATACTTTCGGAAATGTTTTCTCCAAAAAATAACTCCTAGCCAGGTTAAACGGGTTACAGCGCATGGACCGTCACACCAAAAATTTGTTCTATTACAATTTAGAAATTCGGCTAATCACTGATTTAAATACCTTATTAAAATATGAAGACCTTTGGAAGCTTAAATCACACATACAATGGCTTAATGATGGTGATGCTAATACTCAACTTTTCCATCTCTCTACTATTACTCGTAGATGAGGAAATCGTACTCTAGGGCTAAATGACTCCATCGACAATCGAACATTTGACCAACTTCATATTGAGGAGATCATTTACTGAAACTTTCACACTCTCTACACAACCCAACTCGAGTGTAGTACCTCATCCCCATGCTCCGTTATGCTACTTCACTGACAATGGAGGATCATACATTAGTGACCAAGCCCCTATCCCGCGGTAATACTTAGAGTCGTCCAATATTTAAAACCACTGAAAGCTCCTGGTCCGGATGGACTTCACCCTATACTCTTCCAAAAATTTTGGACTGAAACTAAACAAGCTATATTTAGTATTTGTATGACTGCTTTTACCAACTCTGCTATTCCACCTGAAATAAACAACACTTTTCTCACACTAATACCAAAACTCCTCATCCAGAACATGTAACACAATACCGCCCAATTAGTTTATGCAACACTACTGATAAAATCATTACAAAAATTATAGTTCATCACATCCAACCCCTACTGTCCAAAATAATTAACCCTACATAAAGTAGTTTTAATCCTGGGTGTAATGCTGCAGATAATGCTATACTCATTCAAGAAATAATTCACTCATTCAAATACCAAAACAAAAAAATGGGTAACATGCTTCTACAAATCGACCTAGAAAAGACTTTTAACCAACTTGAATGGTCATTTCTCCAATTTTCTCTTCATCAACAAAATTTCCCTCCACCCTTTATAAAGTTAATCATGTCATGTGTTACTATATGTCACAACCCAAACATCCCTCTGAAACACGTCGTGTTAACACCTAGTTTCTACGACTAGGTAAGCCTAACAATTTACAGAAAATACCAATAACGGAAACAAAGTGTAACTTCTAACTGCAATTGATACTGAATAATCAAAAATGATGCCGCTCGACATGTACAATAACCAAACACTAACTTACACAACTTTCCCAAAACCCAGAATATCATGAGTCACAACATACAAAAAGGAAATAACATATCTATACACCAGAGTCTAGTAAAAAGCAAATATAGAGTGTTTGACACGGGGAATAATAGAAGGAGACTCCGAGGTTTGCGGACGTGGTAGACATACCTTGAAGTCTCCAAAAGCTGTCTCGAACTACTGGTAATACAACTGATGACGAGCACCTGAATCTGCACACAAAACATGTGTCGAAGAGTAGCATGAGTACACCACAATTGGTACCCAGTAAGTGCCAAGCCTAACCTCGGTCGAGTAGTGACGAGGTCAGCTCAGGCCCACTGGTATATAATAAATAAAGCAGGAGAATATAATAGTATAATAAGAGATTGGAGTTCAACAAAGGAAAACACAATGAAATAATAGTACAACACGCATGAATAAACAACAGGGGTCTGCCGAGATACCGTCTTTAGTCCCAAAAGTAAATATGCATGGAGAACTCCCGAGGAGCTGCCTCGTAGTCTCAAAAGTAAATGTACAGGGAGAACTCCCGAGTACCGCCTCGTAGTCTCAAAAGTAAATATGTAGGGGGATCTCCCGGGATACCGTCCCGTAGTCCCAAAAGTAAATATGCAGGGGATCTCCCGGGATACCGTTTCATAGTCCCAAAGTAAATACATAGTGCAATCAATTACACAATAAGTGCAGCAAGTGATTCTACAATCTAGACTAAGTACAAGCCGGGAAAATAAGCATGAATTAAATAGGCATGCTGCAAGGAGTTCAATTAAGAAATTAAGGCACGTAGACATGTATTTTAGGCTAATAGGGTAACTACGCACGCTGGTATATTCAATTAAAGTGAAAACAAATAATTACGCAGTAAAAATCAGGTTTTACAACAAATAGCCCGTGTACGCACTCGTCACCTTCCGTACACGACGCTCATATAGCAATATCAATACCAAATCCTAAGGGAAATTTCCCCCACACAAGGTTAGGCAAACCACTTACCTCGAACCAAGCTCAATCAATCGATAGAAATGCTCTTCCCACGAATATTCGATTCCGAATGGCCCGAATCTAGCCAAAACCAATTAAATACCATAAATATAGCTATAAGAAACTAATCTAGTCAATGAAATCTAAGCAAAAGTGAGGAATTAGGAAATTGTCCCAAAAAGTCTCTGGGCCCACGTCTCGGAATCGGGTAAAAGTCACAAAATATGAACACCCATTCATTCACGAGTCTAACCATACAAGGATTACTCGAATCCGATCTCAAATCGCCTTCCAAAACTCAAAATTATAGCCTATGAAGTTTCTACCATTTCCCCCCAAATTTCCAACCCAAATCCCTAATTAGAAGATGTAAATAGCAATAGATTCGTGAAATATAGCCCAATCCGAGTTAGAATCACTTACTCCAACAATCTTCTCGAAGAAACCTCGAAAAATCACCTCACATCGAGCTCTCAAAGTCCCAAAATCGAAATTGGAATCAACCCTCGAATTTCCCCTTTTCTGCCCAGTTCTTCCGCATCTGCAGACGTGCTATCGCACCTGCGTAACCGCCCCTACGGAATTCCCCTTGCTGGTTTGGATTCCACTTAAAAACTTAGGGTCCGTATCTGCGATAATAGGGTCGCACCTGCGTATGCGCTCCCACAGAGCATTATCTGCTTCTGCGGTCCTCCTACGCGCCTGCGGTCCCTTAGGCGCATCTGCGGGAAACACATATGTGGTACTTGCCTTGCACCTGTGATGCCTGATCAAGTCTCCTAACTCCGATTCTACGCTTGATATGCCGCACGTTTGGTACCACACCTGCTGTCTCCCCACCGCAGGTGGGGAACACTAGAAACATGAAAGACTTCAGCAATTGCATAAGTCAAATATTTCATCCGTTAAGCATCTGAAACACACCCGAGGACCCCGGGACCTCAACCAAACATACCAACCAGTCCTAAAACACCATACAAACTTATTCGAACCCTCGAATCACACCAAACAACACTAAAAACACAATTCACCATCCGATTCAAAGTTGATGAACTTGAAACTTCCAATTTCTACAACTAATGCTGAAACCTACCAAACCTCATCCGATTGACCCCAAATTTTGCACACACGTCATATTCAACCTTACGGACCTACTCCAACTTGCGGAATTGGAATCTGACCCTAATATCGAAAAGTCCACTACCGGTCAAAATCTCCAAAACTTCGACTTTCGCCATTTCAAGCCTAAATGAGCTACAGACCTCCAAAACACAATCCATACATGCCCCTAAGTCCAAAATCACCCAACAGAGCTAATGTAACTGACGGAACTCCATTTCGGATTCGTCTTCACACAGTTCTAACTACGGTCAAAATCCTAAGATTTAAGCTTCCGTTGAGGGACTAAGTGTCCCAAAACACTCCGAAACCACAACCAACACTTCCCGAAAAGACACATAAGCAGAAGGAAGCAGTAAGCAGGGGATCGGGGCTATAACTCTCAAAATAACCTTTCGGGTCGTTACATCCTCTCCCTCTTAAAACAATCGTTCGTCATCAAACGAGTATAGAGACATACCTGAAGCGGTGAAAAGATGAGGATATCGGCTGCATATATCTTGCTCGGTCTCCCAAGTCGCCTCCTCGATCGGCTGGCCCCTCCACTGCACCTTCACGAAAGAAATGTTCTTTGACCTTAGCTTTTTGGCCTGCATGTCCAACATAGCCACTGGCTCCTCAACATAAGATAGATCCCTGTCCAACTGGACTGAGCTGAAATCCAACACATGAGTCATATCACTATGATACTTCCAGAGCATAGAACGTGGAATACCAAATGAACTCCTGCTAGGCTGGGAGGTAAGGAAATCTCATAAGCAACCTCCCCAACACACCACAACACCTCAAACGGACCAATATACCTTGGGATCAGCTTGCCCTTTTTCCTGAACCTCATAACGCCCTTCATAGGTGATACCCGAAGCAAGAATCGCTCTCCAACCTTGAATGCAACATCGCGAACCTTCCAGTCTGCATAACTCTTCTGTCTGGACTAGGATGTGCGAAGTCGATCCTGAATCACCTTTACCTTACCTAGGGCATCCTGGACCAAGTCTGTACCCAATAATCTGGCCTTGCCCGGCTCAAACCAACCCATTGGGGACCGACACCCCCTACCATACTAAGCGTCATACGGTGCCATCTGGATGCTCGACTGATAAGTGTTGTCGTAGGCAAACTCCGCAAGTGGCAAGAACTGATCCCACGATCCTCCAAACTCCATAACACACACACGAAGCATATCTTCTAATATATGAATAGTGCGCTTGGACTGTTCACCTTATAAGGGTGAAATGTTGTGCTCAGCTCCACTCGAGTACCCAACTCATGTTGTACGGACCTCCAGAATCGTGATGTAAACTGTGTACCTCGGTCAGAGATGATAGATATCGATACGCCATGAAGCCTGACAATCTCGCGGATATAGATTCGAGTCAGCTACTCGGAAGAATATGTAGTCATCACAGGAAATGAGTTGACTTGGTCAACCTATACACTGTCACCCAAACTGCATCAAACCTCCACTGAGTCCATGGGAGTCCGACAACGAAATCCTTAGTGATTCACTCCCATTTCCACTCCGGAATCTCTAACTTCTGAAGCAACCCACCCAGCCCCTGATGCTCATACTTCACCTGCTGTAAATTTAGGCACTGTGCCACATAATCCACTATGTCCTTCTTCATCATCCTCCACCAGTAATGAGCCCTGAAGAATCAACCACAAGCCAGCTACATTAGCCACACATAGCCTGCCCTGCATCCTTAATGCGCCATCATCCCTAATAGTGACCTCCTTAGCATCACCGTGCTGGACCGTGTCCTTAAGGACAAGAAGATAGGGATAATCATACTGATGCTCCCTGATATGATCATAAAGAGAAAACATAGAGATCACACAAGCCAATACTCGAATCGGCTCAGAAATATCCAATCTCACAAACTGGCTGGCTTAAAGCCTGAACATCCAACTCCAATGGCCTCTGTACTGCTGGAAGATATGCTAAACTCTCCACCCGGCGACTCAAGGCATCAGCCACCCCATTGGCCTTCCCGGGTTGTAGAAAATGGTGATATCATAGTCCTTAAGTAGATCCAACCACCTCCGCTGATGCAAGTTAAGATCCTTTTGCTTGAAAAAATGTTGCAAACCCCGATGATCGGTGTAAATCTCACAAGCAACTCCGTACAAGTAGTGCTGCCAAATCTTCAAGGCGTGAACAATAGCTGCTAACTCAAGGTCGTGGACATGATAGTTCTTCTCATGCACTTTCAGCTGTCTGGATGCGTAGGCAATCAACCTACTATCCTGCATCAACATCGCGCTAAGACCAATCCACGTCACATCACAATATACAATGTAGGATCCCAAACCTATAGAAAATACAATACTAGGGTTGTAGTCAAAGCTCTTTTGAGCTTCTGAAAGCTCTCCTCACACTCCTCCGCCCATCTGAACGGAGCACCCTTCTGGGTCAGCCTGGTCATAGGTTCTGCAATGGATGAGAATCCCTCTACAGAACGATGGTAATACCCGGCCAAACCAAGAAAACTCCAGATCTCCATAGCTGATGACTGTCTTGGCCAACTCTGTATTGCCTCCACCTTTTCGGATCTACCTTGATCCCATCAATCGATACTACATGACCAAAGAATTCCACTGAATTTAGCCAAAACTCACAATTTGAAAATTTTGCATACAACTTCTTTTCTCTCAAGGTCTGAAGCACAGTCCTCAGGTGCTGCTCATGATCCTCCTGAGTCCGGGAGTACACCAGAATGTCGTCAATAAACACAATGATAAAGGAGTCAAGATAAGACTGGAACACACTGTGCATCAAATGCATAAAAGTTGCTGGGGCGTTGGTCAGCCCAAAGACATCACAAGAAACTCACAGTGACCATACCGAGTCCTGAAAGCAGTCTTCAGGATATCTGGCTCCCGAATCTTCAACTGATGATAGCCTAAACGTAAGTTAATCTTGGAAAACACCTTGGCACCCTGTAACTGATCAAATAAGTCATCAATACGAGGCAATAGATACCTGTTCTTCACTGTAACTTTGTTCAGCTGGTGATAATCAATGCACATACGCATATAACCATCCTTTTTCTTCACGAACAAGACCGTATTACCCCAAGGTGACACACTGGGCTAAATGAATCCCTTATCAAACAACTCCTGCAACTGCTCCTTGAACTCCTTCAACTCAGTAGGAGCAATACTGTATGGAGGAATAAATATAGGATGAGTGCCCGACAAAAAATCAATGCCGAAATCAATATCTCTGTCGGACGGCATGCCCGGAAGATCAGCTGGAAACACATCTTGGAAGTCCCTCACTACTGGAACTGACTCAACTGTAGGGGCATCAATATTGACATCTCGCACATAAGCTAAATACACGCCACACCCCTTCTCAACCATTCGTTGAGCCTTAAGAAATGAAATAACTCTGATGGGAGTATACTCTAAGGTACCCCTCCACTCTAATCGTGGTAAGCTTGGCATAACCAACATCACGGTCTTAGCATGAAATTCAAGAATAACATAATGGGGAGACAATCAGTCCATGCCCAAGATAAAATCAAATTCTACCATGCTGAGTAATAATAAATCGGCTTTGGTCCCAAAACCACTAATAGCAATCAAACACGACCGATACACACGGTTTACAACAAGAAAATCTCCCATAGGAGTAGACACATAAACGGGGGAACTCAAAAAATCCCGAGATACGCCTAAATGTGGGGCAAAATACGAGGACACATAGGAATACGTAGATCCTGGGTCAAATAATACCTACACATCTCTATGATAGACTGGAACAATACCAGTAATGACAGAGTCGGAAGAAACTGCCTCTGTACGAGCCGAAATAGCATAATACCTGACCTGGCCTCCTCTTCTAGGACGACCTCAACCTCCCTGACCTCCACCTCGAGCTGGCTGAGCATGTGGGACAGTAGTTGGTGCTGGAATTATAGCCTGAGGACCCAGTGGAGCACGTGGTGGCTGAGAAGTCTGTGGAGGCGCACCCCTCCTAAGTCTAAGGCAATCCCTCACTATATGGAGAATGTCGCCTTACTCAAAGCAATCCCTTGGTGGGTGTGGCTGCTGTGACTGACTCGGGCCAGATCTGCTGGACTGGCCGCTAAAAGCACCCTGAGCATGAGGTACACTAGATACTGGCGGTGCATAATGGGCTGGAACACCACTGGCAGCTGGAAGAGCTGAATGAACGGGGTGACTCACATAACCCCTACCATGTCGTACTGCAGTTGAGGCACGAGTACTACTGTACGTGCCAGACTCTCGAGACCTCTTGGCCTCCCTCTCCTCTCTGTCCCGGGATAGCATGCCCTGCAATCTCCTAGCAGTACTCACAACTTGCTGATAAGAAATATCCATCTCCAACTCCCTGGACATACTGATCTGGATGCTGGGGTGGAGTCCCTTAATAAAACGATGAACCCTCTCCCGAACTGTGGCAACCAAGGTCGGTGCATGTCGGGCCAAATAACTGAAATGGACTGCATACTCTAACACAGTCATAGCACCCTAGCGCAGCTGCTCAAAATCCGCGCGCCATGAGTCCCTTAGGCTCTGAGGGACATACTCTCTCAAAAACATGTCTGAGAACTGAGTCCATGTAAGTGAGGCTACCTCGTCCGGATTACTCAAATCATAAGCACGCCACCACTGATAGGCTTCTCCTCTAAGCTAGAAGGTGGTAAAAGAAACCCCACTCGTCTCCGCTACACCCATAGTACGAAGAATACAGTGACATCTCTAGAAAACCTAGAGCATCATCTGTAGCCAATACGTTAAAGGTAGGTGGGTGGTACTTCTTGTACCTCTCAAGTCTGAGCTGTCCCGCCTCAGAAGCGGCTATCCTAGTCTCGTGCTGAACCGGAGCTACCGGTTGCATAGGGATGAACTCTGGGGCCTGATCAACCTGGAACCTCTGCTCAGGATTACGGAATGCGGGAGTCTGTGCCCCTTCCCCCGGCCTGAGATGTGGTGGGAGCTAATGGAATCAGTCCAGCCTGAGCTAAGGTGTTGAACATGCTCATGAGCTGGGCTAAAGTCTCTTGGAGGGCTGGTGCAGCAATAGGCACCTTTGGTGCTTTCCCTCCAGCTGGAGCTGTTGGGGGATCCTCTGTCGCAGCTCGCGCGGGTGCTCTGGATGCACTGCGTGGTGGTCCTATACCCTGGCCCTGGCCTCTAGCGGCTCTAGCAGGGGGCGCGGGTGCCTGGTCGTCAGATCTCCCGGTACGGGTCCTCACCATGTGTGAGAAAGAATAGAATAGAGAAGTTTAGAATTTGATGCCAATAACTCGCATGACAAGGAATCAAAAGAAGTATGATTGTTCCTAACATTTCCATAGCCTCTCGAAGATGAGTATGGACGTCTCCATACCGATCCGCGAGACTCTAGTAAACCGAATTGTGACTCATCACTCCTATGAACTTAGAGCTCTGATACCAACTTGTCACGACCCAAACATCCTTCCGAAACACTTTGTGATGACACCTAGTCTCTACGACTAGGTAAGCCTACCAATTTACAGAAAATACCAATAACGAAAACAAAGTCTAACTTCTAACTGCAATAGGTATTGAATAATAAAAAATGATGCCGCTCGACATATACAATAACCAAACACTAACTTACACAGTTTTCGCAAAACCCGAAATATCACGAGTCACAAGATACAGAAAGGAAATAACATCTCTATACAACGGAGTCTAGTAAAAAGTAAATATAGAAAATGTTTGTCACGAGGAAGAATAGAAAGGGGCTCCGAGGTCTGCAGACGTGGCAGATATACCTTGAAGTCTCCAAAATCTATCTCAAACTCACTGGTAATAGGGTTGATGATGAGCACCTGAACTGCACACAAAACATGTGTCGAAGAGTAGCATGAGTACACCACAATTGGTACCAATAAGTGTCAAACCTAACCTCGATCGAGTAGTGACGAGGTCAGGTCAGGCTCAGTGGTATATAATAAATAAAGCAGGAGAATATAACAGTATAATAAGAGATTGGAGTTCAACAAAGGAAAATACAATGAAATAACAGTAAAACATGTGGGAATAAATGACGGGGGATCTCCCGAGATACCGTCTCGTAGTCCCAAAAGTAAATATGCAGGGAGAAATCGCGAGGTACCGCCTCATAGTCTCAAAAGTAAATGTACAGGAAGAACTCCCGAGGTATCGTCTCGTAGTCTCAAAAGTAAATATGCAGGGGGATCTCTCAGGATACCGTCTCGTAGTCCCAAAAGTAAATATGCAGAGGATATCCCGGGATACTGTCCTGTTGTCCTAAAGTAAATACACAGTGCAATCAATTACAGGCAATAAGTGCAACAAGAGAATCTACACTCTAGACTGAGTACAAGTCGGGAAAAGAAGCAGGAATTCAGTAGGCATGCTGCAAGGAGTTCAATTAAGCAATTAAGGCACGTAGATATGTATTCTAGGCTAACAGGGTAACTACGCACGCTAGTATATTCAATTAAAGTGAAAACAAGTAATTACTCAGTAAAAATCAGGTTTTTCAACAAATAGCCTGTGTGCGCACTCTTCATCTCGCGTACACGACACTCACATAGCAATATAAGTACCAAATCCTAAGGGGAATTCCCCCCACACAAGGTTAGGCAATCCACTTACCACGAACCAAGCTCAATCAATCGATAGAAATTCCCTTCCCACGAATATCCAACTCTGAATAGCCCGAATCTAGCCAAAACCAATTACATACCATAAATATATCTATAAGAAACTAATCTAGTCAATGAAATCTAAGCTAAAGTGAGGAATTAGAAAATCGTCCAAAAAAGCCTCTCGGGCCCACATCTTCGAATATAGTAAAAGTCATAAACTACAAACACCCATTCACTCACGAGTCTAACCATACAAGAGTTACTCGAATCCGACCTCAAATCGCCTTCCAAAACTCGAAATTATAGCCAATGAAGTTTCTACCATTTTCCTCCAAATTTCCAACCCAAATCCCTAATTAGAAGATGTAAATAGCAATAGATTCGTGAAATATAGCCCAGTCCGAGTTAGAATCACTTACCCCAACAATTTTCTCGAAGAAACCTCAAAAAATCGCCTCACACCGAGCTCTCAAAGTCCCAAAATTGAAATGGGAATCAACCCTCGAATTTCCCCTTTTCTGCCTAGTTCTTCCGCATCTGCGAACGTGCCATCGCACCTGCGGAATTCCCCTCACAGGTGCGGATTCCATTTAAAAACTCAGGGTCCGCTTCTGCGATAATAGGGTTGCACCTGCGGAGCATTGTCTGCTTCTGCGGTCCTCCTCCGCGCCTGCGGTCCCTTAGGCGCATCTGCGGGCATCACATATGCGGTACTTGCCTCACACATGCGATCGCTGATCTATTCTCCCAACACCACTTTTGCGCTTCATCTTCCGCACGTGTGGTCCCACATCTGCGGTCTCCCCATCGTAGGTGCGAAGCACCAGAAACCAGAAAGACTTCAGTGATTGCATAAGTCCAATATTTCATCCGATAAGCATCAAAAACACACCTGAGGCCCCCCGGACCTCAATCAAACATATCAACCAGTCCTAAAACACCATAAGAACTTAGTCGAGCCCTCGAATCACACCAAACAATACTAAAAGCACAATTCACCCTCCGATTCAAACTTGATGAACTTGAAACTTCCAATTTCTACAACTAATCCCGAAACCTACCAAACCTCATCCGATTGACCCCAAATTTTGCACACATGTTATATATTTATTCTTACGGACCTACTCCAACTTGCGGAATTGGAATCCGACTCCGATATCAAAAAGTCCACTACTGGTCAAAATCTCCAAAATTTTGACTTTCGCCATTTCAAGACTAAATGAGCTACAGACCTCCAAAATACATTCCGGACACGCCCCTTAGTCCAAAATCATTCAACAAAGCTATCAGAATCGACAGAACTTCATTCCAAAGTCGTCTTCATACAGTTCCGACTACGGTCAAAATCCTAAGTCTTACACTTCCGTTTAGGGACTAAGTGTACCAAAACACTCGGAAACCACAACCAACACCTCCCGGCAAGACACATAAGCAGAAAAAGGCACGGGGAAAGAAGTAAATAGGGAATCGGGGTTAAACTCTCTAAACGACCAGCCGGATCGTTACACTATATCACCATATCAATCCTTATTAATGGCAAACGCATTCCTTACTTTCAACCATCAAGAGGTATACGCCAGGTGGATCCGCTCTCTCCTTACCTATTTATTAGTTGTATTGAATCCCTTTCTAGAATGATTGAACACAAGATTGATGTTTGTCTTTGGACACCAATAAAAATTTCCAGAAATACACCACCACTGTCGCACCTATTATTTGTAAATGACCTAATGTTATTAGAAAAAGCTAGCACCCAAAATGCTTCGATAATTACTGAAATATTTAATAATTAAGCAACAATTCTGGTCAAAAAAATAATTTTACCAAGTCAAAAATATTTTTCTCGTCTAATGTACCTACAAATACATGCCACAATATTTCCACTCAACTAAACATCTCACAATCCAATGTATTTGGTAAGTACTTAGACCTCCCAATTACTAGCTTGACCCCAAAATCATACGACTATCAATACTTACTTGATCGTATCAGCACCAAACTATCAGGGTGGCGCGCTAAATTTCTCTCCTTAGCTGACCACACTACCCTGATAAAATGAGCATTTAACTCTATACCAACTTATGCAATGCAACTCAATCCAGAAAGGGCACTGGCTGGAACATAGCATCAGGTCACTCTATTCATCTGTGGAATGATTATTGGATACCTCATAATCTTTCCTCACGACAGCTTATTTGCCAGTCCAACGCACCTATCCTTATAAATCGTTCTACCTCTGTTCCTCTCAAAATACTTATTCTTGTCGTTCTTTGGCACATTTGGATCAATCGCAACAGGAATACATTTGATCAAACTACTACTACCAATATTAGTCTTCCTACTATCATATCACACGCTACACAAATCTATTTCCTTACCAAGCTGCCTACAATCACCCAACCATGCTTCCAACTCATAGTATGCTGGGACACATCAAACTCAACATTGATGGAGGTGCAGACCCATTAACACATATTGGGGGACTTGAGGGAGATACACACGGTCAATGGCTATGTGGCTACACAAAACATCTTCCACAAACAGATGCGCTCCAGGCGGAGCTACTGGCACTTCTTCATGGACTGAAAATAGCCTCTGCGCATAATTTCCATCCATTGATTTTGGAATCTGATTCACAGGTATTAATAAACCTTTTACAAGCAGAGAACTTAAAATACTTACACTTGATTATTTCATGCAGGTCGATGCTACGTGAGTTGAATATCCAACAACTCTACCACACATTTCGGGAGGGTAATGGCATGGAAGATGCTATGACACAATTTAAAAAAAAAAAAGTGGATGTTACACCCTTCCAAGATGTTTTAGTTTTTGACAACCCACCCAAATTTACTTTATTGTTGTTATGTTTTGATGTAAGCGGAGCTGAGCACATTCGCACATTTCTCCCAAATGTATTGTCTTGAAATTTTCATAAATAAATAAATGCTTTGTTTCTTAGCAAAAAAAAAAAAAACTTATCAAGTTCTTAAACAGTTATAACGCACACATTGGTGCAATCTCAATTCTCTCGTCCCCACAAATTAGATTTACATTTGGAATTGAATTTCTAACTAACATTACTAAAATAACACCTTTTACGACCGAAAAAATAGAACAAACACGATTGATTTTAAAGGATTACCAACCAAAAACCTACCGAAAATGGTGAGGTTGGGAAAATACTGGTCAATATCAAACCAACTACGTTAATTGACGAAACAAAATACGCAAGTCTAACCTGCACCATTTGGGAGTCAAACCTCTATATCATTGCGAAGTACTATTCTACCACTACTGATATTTGTTTGTCTAAGACTTTCGTTTCATTTATACTCTTCAACAACATTTTTGTGAAAATAACTACGGACTCAATTTGTTTTAAAAAAAATGAGTTTACTAAATTTGACCCAAAAAATCGACCGGGAAATTGATTTTTTGGAATATTATTTTTAATTTATTTTAAATAAAAGTTGACCATGCTCAATTGGAAAAATAATTTCCCATATTTTGGTGCTAAAAGACCAACCGACTCGGTTGGTCTTGAGATAATTACACAAATAATTGGTCGTATTCTCTGTTTACTTTTCTAGCTATATACATAAATTATACATGATTATACACACACACATATATATATATATATATATATATATAAAATACTTCAAACGGTTATTTTTTAATTTAAGCTGTTGGATGAGCGAATATTTGAGTTAATTCTTCAAAACAAAATAGGAAGCGTCATAGCAAAAGTTACCCGACAATCTAATAGCCTACCGTTTTCACAATAATTGATAACGAATTTGTTTCTAAAAATATTCATTGCACTCCAACAAGATGTTATTTAAGTAACCTCATATACTCCATTCATGTTAATTATTAACTTACGAAAATTAGGTAATTCACCCCCAAGAATTAAATATTTATGGGCACTATTTCACCCATTTGTGATCTAAGGTTCACTCAATAATTTAAACAAATCACGGTTTCCTTCCTTAGAAATACTCCAAAGACCCATATCATTATCATATGTGTTAAGGAGTTAAGATATTATCTTTTGGAAAAACCCTAAAAAATCTTCCACCTGAGCATTCTTGGTGATTCATTGTAAATCTAATGATTTTAATGCATAAAGAAGTTAATATTTGCATTTATGAGATGGAATAATTTTCATAAATGCACTACATTTACTCACCTAAGTGTAGCATTCAATGCTTGGCCAACCCTCTCTCTTTCTAAGCTTGAACCACCATCCAAAGTGTTGAACATTTTCTCTCCTCAACTCAGGTGTATATGTAGGCCTGCGGTCAAGTGTTGTCATAACTAAACATGAGGTGACGATCCCTATGACTGTGGCTACAATTGCAAAATCGTTTCCATGATTGGCCCTTGACCTTTAGCCTTCCTTTTCCCTTCTCGTTGTAAAATGCCATGGTTGAACATATGATTTTTTTAAATCCTTCTCTTGGACCTATTGTGAAAGCGTGGTTATGGAGGGGTAACTGTGGCCACGGTTGGCTAACACATCTGATGCTTCAATTTTTTTCTCACTAGAATTCGCTATGCTACAACCATTTTCGCGGTTTCACATCTGTATTTTTGATATGCTAAATTCAACATGATTGCATCCTACTCAAATAGGAGACTCCAACTCAGCTAAAGCAGTTAGTTATTTATGCCAAGTCAGCTGAAAGTTAGTTAGGAAGTTACTTCGACAAAAATAGGAGAGTTGCACGAGTTAATATAGAAGATGATTTCTGACATTGGAGCTTTAGCTGGAGAAGTGTCTAGCCTTAAGAGGTTAGATCAGAAGGTGAAAAATTTGCAAGAATAAATGGCAACTTCAGAGTAAAATCGAAGGGATAAGACTCCATTGCAACAGGAGGAAGAACCATTTGATGGAAGGCCTTAGAGAGAATAGAGCCTTGCCAATTGCAGTCATCACAATTCAAACTTCAATAGGCGGTATTAAATGGAATTTTTGAGATTTTCAGGTGAAGACTTAAAGTCATGGATTTTCAAGATCAAACAATTCTTCTCCATGGAGAAAGTTGCAGCTGAAGAAAAAATCAAAGTGGATGAAATGCAATTGGAAGGAGAAGTTATTCAGTGGCATTTAGGGTACATGAGGTATAAGCAGTGCCTCCAACCTACTATGTGGACTGAGTATGTAGTGGCTTTGGTGGAAAGATATGGGGTGGATTTTGATGATCCTATGGAGGAGCTCAAGAAGGTTAAACTTACGGGTAGTGCGAAGGTTTCACGACCCAAAATCTATTAAGGTCGTGATGGCGCCGGACACCATTGTCAGGCAAGCCAACCATTAATTAGTTGAAATAAATTTCTTTTTTAACATTTTCGAAATCGTTACCTTTCACTTACAACCCAATGAGCGAATAAAAATTTATTAAATAAATACGACAGGTAACCATTCCATTTATTAAATTAAATCCCAAACACATCCCAGAACCCGGTGTCACAAGTGCATGAGAAAATTCTAAGAATTTTACGATTTCTACAAAGCTTGTCCGAAATACAATTGGACAAGGAAATTAAAATAAAATAATACAATACGAGGGAGACTCTGTCAGCTGCGGATCGCCTCCGGATAATGCAGCTTGCCTAAGTCTCCAAACCAATCACATCGCTATGAAAGTATCTGTGCAATAAAAATACACATCAAGTGTAGCATGAGTACGAAAATAACGTGTACTCAGTAAGTCGCCCGCCTAACCTCAGAGAGGTAGTGACGAGAGGTCGAATTAGACACTCACTGAGGTCCAACAAATTAATTTAGCACAATATGATATCAGTAATAGGCATACGAGGATGATAAAACAATAAGCATTACGGATAACTGAAATTCAAATAAATACTGAAAGTAAATAAATAGTTACTACTTCCTCATTTTCCCCCATATTTCTTAAATAAACAATTACTTCTTTATTTCCCCCAAATATCTTGTCACTTCAAAATCCATGAAAAACATTTAACAATTTAGCATGCGCATACGGGATAAGGACAACCGGCCTGAGCCATAAAAATAATCATGTATGTGCACTGCCGAGGGTCGAACGGCCCAAACCATAAGTGCATATTTGCCATAAAATAATCATATCTATGCACTGCCGAGGGTCGAACGGCCCGAACTATAAGTTCATCTTTGCCATAACATAATCATATCTATGCACTGCCGAGGGTCGAACGGCCCGAACCATAAATGCATCTTTCAATCTGCCGTGGCGTACGACCCGCTCCCATGAGAGTGGGGGAAATAACACTCCGCTCACGGAATGTAAATTGTGAAGAAGTCACATGCAGTCATGCACAATCAACAGTCCACCCCGACTACGTCAGGAAAACAAATACTCAAGTAAATGACAAATTTCTCTTTTTAAAAGTCACAAAATAGTATTTAAATCCTTTCTCGAGATTCATTTGCCAAATTTTATCATATTCAATAATATAACCTTATCCGAAATATAATTATCCACGGAGGAAATCAATTCTCTTTCTAGATGATTAAGAAAATGAACTCTAGTCTTCTTAGATAGTCAATTATTATTTTGATCATATTAGCGGTCTAATATTACTGGCAAGATCACAAGTACAACAAGTAAGGCATGCTAGTGGGTCCTAGACTACCAAGACATGACATAATAGTAGCTACGCACAGACTCCCGTCACCTCGTGCGTACGTAGTCCTCGCAGATACTAGCACATACTTAATTAGTTCACCTAGGGGGACAATTCCCCCTTACAAAGTTAGAAATGAGACTTACCTCGCTCAGAAATTCCATAACCGGCTTCCAAGCCCTTCCGATGACTCAAATCGTTGCACAACGCTCTGAAACTAGCCAAATAACGACAAACCAATGAAAATTCATTCTAATAATTGCAACAATTCAAATTATATAATTTCCCAACTCCGCTCAGTGAATTGACCAAAATGCCCTCGAGCCCACGTGCCCGGATTCCAAAATTTCTCGAAGATATACTCTACCCATAGCCTTACTAGCTCAAATATACCATTTACTCTAAATTCCATGCTCAAATTCGTGGTAGAAATCCAAAATACCATTTCTAGATTTTCTTCAATATTTTTCTAATTTTTCCTCAATTTTTCATGTCGAATCCATGCATATAAATTGTATTTATCTTAAAACATAAACAAATTACTTACCTAGTAATTCTTGACGGAAATCCCCTCTTGAAGCTCCTCAAAATCGCCCACACCAAGTGAAATTTGGAGAAGAAATGAAATTTTCCCGCTTAAAACATAACACTGCCCAGGCGACCCTCCTATGCGATCGCACAACATGCTCCGCGATCGCATAGGCCTTCTATGCTGCCTACCTAATTCCTCCTGTGCGTTCGCATGTAATCTCCCGCGTTCGCACAGGCCAAACGCCTCACAGCCTCCAATCGCACACTGTGCGATCGCAACTCCAACACTGCGATCGCATAGGCAAAACTCCATCTCCCTTAAATCTCTTCTCCGCGATCGCACTCATCCTTATACGATCGCATAGACCAAGAATCCAGCCCTCAAATTTCTTCTTCGCGACTGCATACCATGGACCGCGTTCGCATAGCACACCAGCTACATCAGAAGCAGCAACAACAAAACAGAGAAAAATGGTCCGAATTCACCCCGAAACACACCCGAGGCCCCCGTCCAAATCCCACGAATCAGTCCCATAACATCCCACGGACTTGGTCGAGGCTTCAAATCACATCAAACAATGCCGAAACCACGAATCGCACTAAAATCCCAACTTTATGAACTTAGAAATTTCCAACTTCCACATTCGATGCCGAAACCTATCAAATCACGTCCGATTGACCTCACATTTTGCACACAAGTCATATTCGACATTACGGACTTGTTCCAACTTCCGGAATCGCATTCCGACCCAGATATCAAAATTTTCACTTCCGGTCGAATTTCTAAAAAACCTTCAAATTTCCATCTTTAGCCAAATGACTTCAAAATGACCTATGGACATCCGAATTCACTTCCAATCGCGCTCCCAACTCCAGAATCACCGTACGGAGCTATTCCCAAGGTTAGAATCCCAAACGGACATCAATATCACTTAAATGCACTTCAAGCCAAACTTAGGAAATTCCTTCAAAATGCTGACTTCCACAATATACGCCGAAACACTCCCGGGTTATCCAAAGCCCGATCCGGACATACGCCCAAGTTCGAAATCATCATACGGACCTGCAGGAACCTTCAAATCCTGATTCAGAGGTCGTTTACTCAAAATTCTAATCTTAGTCAATTTCTCCAACTTAAGGCTTCTGAAATGAGAATTTTCTTTCCAAGTTAACTCTAGACTTCCCGAAATTCAAATCCGACCACGCCTACAAGTCATAATATCTGAAACGGAGCTGCTCATGACCTCAAACTGCTGAATGACGCCTAGAGCTCAAAACGACCAGTCGGGTCGTTACAGAAGGAGTACTAAGCTGTGTTTGAAAGGCATCTCACATATCTGAAGAAAATGCTATCAGTTGTTTTTTTGGTTGTATGAAGCATGAATTGAATATTGCTATGAAAATTAACCCACCCTAAGACCTTTTCACACAAGAATTCTAGAATGTATGAAGCTTATCTTGCTGCTATCAGACAACCTTCACCTATAGCAAATTCAATATCGAATTCTGCCATAAGAAATGCATATCAAAGGAACAACAGTAAAGCTTTGTTACCAACTCCTAGCTATGGTAACTCTACAGGCTCTAAAGTATTTGATAGGAGAGCATTGAGTTTGGAAGAAATTAATGAAAAGAGAGTCCAAGGTCTATGCCACTTCTGTAATGAGAAGTATGTAGTTAGCCACAAATGCAAGAATTTGAAATAGTTGTACCTCCTTGAATTAGAGGAGTATAAAGGAGAGCAAATACCAATAGAAGAAATGGTATAGGAATTAGAAGATCAAGGTTTGGAGTTGATTCTGCCAAAAAAGCAAGTGGAGATATCCATCCATTTGAATGGATCTCTTGGGTATAGAACCTTGAGAGTCACTGGTTACCATGCCAAGAAGCCACTCAATATACTGGTGGATACAAGGAGCTATAATAATTTCATTGATCCAGAGCTAGTGGAGAAATTAAGGTGTCCTACTAATCAACTACACCACAGCTGGTTGCTACAGCAAATGGTAATATGATGAGAGTTGATAAAGTGTGTAAAATCTCTGGGTTATTACAAGGGGCTGAGTTCTTTGCATAGTTTTTACTACTACGATTAGGCTCCTGTGGAGTGGTTTTGGGAGTGCAATAGTTGTTGACATTAGGGGATATCAAGATGAACTTCAGAACTCTTACTATGGAGTTCTATTACAAGGAAATGAAGCATGTCCTTGGGGTGCAGGAAAGAAAATCCTCACTCCTGGAGCTGGGAAGCTAGCTAGAGTCTCAGCTAACAAATCTGAACTCTGTATGATTCAAGTGATACCTGCTATGTGCAACACATTACAATGGTATTCCTAAGAATCAAAAGTATAGATTACACAAGACCCTAGACTCTTAGAATTGCTTCATGAGTTTAAGGATCTCTTTGAGGAACCTACTCAGTTACCTCCTTCTAGAGGGGTGTTTGATCACAGAATCATATTACATGCTAACGTTGAACCTATAAACAAAAGGTCATATAGATATCCAGCAGTTAAGAAAGACGTCATTGAGTCACTAGTTCAGCATATGTTGGATGAGAGTATCATTTAACTTAGCAACAGTCTATTTATTGCACTTGTAGTCTTAGTTGGGAAGAAAGATGGCACATGGAGACTATGTGTTGATTATAGAGACATAAATAAGAAGACAGATAAAGAATAAATTTCTTATTCCAATGTGGAGGATATGCTGGAAGAGTTAGGAGGGTCTAAGATATTTTCAAAAATTGATTTAAGGTCTGGCTATCATCAATTAAGAATGGCCAATGAAGGTGTGCCCAAAACAACCTTCAAAACTCATGCTGGTCACCATGAGCATTTGGTGATGCCCTTTGGGTTATCAAATGCTCCTGCAACTTTTCAAGGCCTAATGAACTTAGTTTTCCAACTCTTTCTTAGGAAGTTCGTACTGATTTTCTTTAATGACATACTAATATATTGTAGAAATGTGGATGACCATATGCTACACTTAAAGTATGTGTTCAATGAGATGAGGGAACACCAATTGTTTGCTAAGCATAGAAAGTGTTTCTTGGAGTAGACATGATATAGTACTTGGGGCATTTCATTACTACTGAAGGAGTATCAACAGAGCCACAGAAGATAGAATCTGTGAAGAAGTGGCCTCTTCCCACCACTATCAAACAACTAAGAGGATTCGTAGGTCTAGTAGTGTATTACATGAAATTCATAGAAGGATTTGTGATCATCAGTAAGCCACTAACTGTTCTCCTTAAAAAAGACAACTTCAAATGGTCACCTGCTGCCTGTACAACTTTTGAACAACTAAAATCTGCTCTTACCCAAGCACCAGTCCTGGCATTACCTGATGTTAATAAAACATTTATGGTAGAAATTGATGCAATTGGACAAGGAATAGGTGTTGTCCTCATACAAAATGGCCATACAATTGCTTTTTATCAGCAGAGCTCTTTTACCTAGACATGCTGCTCTCTCAGTCTATGACAGTGAATTATTAGTCATTGTTCATGTTGTAACCAAGTGGTCTCAATACTTGCTTGGCCTGAGGTTCATTATTATAACTGATCAAAGAGCTCTCAAATTTCTAATAGAACAGAAGCTTCGCACCAATTCTCAGTTGATGAAGTTAACAAAGTTGATGCCCTTTGACTATACCATTGAGTATAAGAAAGGAATTGAAAATAAAGTTGCAGATGCTCTTTCTATGGTATATGGGGATGAACTATTTTCATTAGTCATCTCAACTACCAGCTCAGAATTATTACAAGCTATAGCTCACAGTTGGGATATAGATCCTGAGCTAAGAGCAAGCATTGAGCAGCTGAAGGTGGATCCTGTAGACAAGTAGTTCAATTGGAACCAGAATCAACTGAGGAGAAAAGGAAACGTAGTGGTTGGCAAAGTACCACAACTCATATTGGATATCATTGCTTTGTGGCATTCTACACCCCAAGGTGGTCACTTAGGTATAGAGGCAACATTAAAGAGAGTTTTGACCTTGTTCTACAGGAAGAGCATAAGAGATGATGTCAAGCTCTTTGTTCAGAAGTGTGATGTCTGTCAAAGGAATAAGTTTGACCTAGCTGCATATCCTAGTCTCCTAGAACCTCTTCCAATTCCATAATTAGTATGGTCTCAAATCAGCATAGATTTCATTGATGGATTACCTAAATCAAAATGTTATGAGGTAATACTAGTCATAGTAGATAGGCTGAGTAAATATGGTCATTTTATACCACTTAAACACCCTTATACGGCTCAATATGTAGCAAGAGTGTTTATGGAAGTCATCTACAGACTTCATGGTCTACCATATTCCATTGTGAGTGACATGGACACAATGTTCTTAAGTTCCTTTTGATAGGAACTCATCTCAATACAAGGATTCCAATGACACACATCATCAGCTTACCACCCACAAATTGATGGACAAATTGAAGTTCCGAATAGATGCCTAGAGACATATTTGATATACTTTTGTTTTGAGGAAGCTACTGGCTGGATTTCTTGTCTATACATAGCTGAGATTGATACAATACTTCCTTTCATTCAGCCATAAAAACTACCCCTTATGAGGCCCTTTATGGAATACCACCCCCCGCAGTTGCCTTATCGACCAGGTGAATTAACTTCAGCTGAAGTTGAAAACACTCTAATCAAGAGAGAATTGAAGGTGCAACTGTTGCAACACCACTTACTGAGAGCTCAGCTCAGAATTGTCACGACCCAGAATCCACTATAGGTCCTGATGGCACCTAACGCCATCATCAGGCAAGCCAACGTTAATTTATCAATTTATTTACTCATTTTACAACTTTCGAGATCAAAATCTCCATTATTTAAATAGTATAGAATGAAATTTACAGGTTAAATAATAACTGTGTGAACTACACTAAGGAACAACCAGTAAGAATCTTCAAAAACCCGGTGTCACAAGTGCATGGCATTTTCTAAAAAGTACAATAATAATACACATATATCCCGAATGTAGTAAGACAGGATAAAATAAACAGTATGGGGACTCGGTGGACTGCGATGCATAGCCTGGAGTGCAGCTCACATAAAGTCTCCTCCACATATGCGCCTACGCGCCAAAGTGATCATCAAATGATCTTGTCAGTTCCTGCACATTTAGTGCAGAAGTGCAACATAAGTACGTAAATCAACGTGTACCCAGTAAGTATCTAACCTAACCCCGGAGAGGTAGTGACGAGTGGTCGACATCGACGCTTACTAGAGGTCCAATAAAGTGCACAACAATAATGGGGTTAATCTGTAATATCATAATGTTCCAATTATTCCTTTTAAAGCATAAATTTCTCGATCTTGTATTCTACCTTAATATCTCATAAATCGCCAAGTGTCAACACCAAATAAATAAGAAATACCATAAAATACCGGACTGTAGTGGAAATTTTATCTTGTGAATGTTCAAACTACTAGTGATACCACACGATTCTGCCGAGGTCGTTCGTCCCGATCCAGAATAATGTGTACACTGCCGAGGGTCAAGCGTCATGAACCATAGATGCATTTATATACTGTCGAGAAATTCGGCCCGCTCCACAAAAAAGGAAGGGAGTTGTCGAATCACGAGATACATGCTTATAATATAGTACATGAGCACAAAGTGAACAAAATCTTTACCGTTTCTCAAATATCTTGCTAAAACCTCAAGGTGATAAGGCTCGCCTAAAATATGTGAAGTTTATAAATCAAGTTCAATTATAATTTCAATTAATTAATCCAGCAGAATAAGTTCAAGTAATTCAAGTATTGCATGATAAAATCCTAAGTCTACCCAGATATAACATGAATCTAGATCCGTATGGACTCTTGCCACCTCGTGCGTACGTAGCCCCCGCAACAAGTAACACATATCAAATACATCACCTAGGGGTAGATTCCCCCTCACAGAATTAGACACGAGACTTACCTCGCTCAGAAGTTCCATAACCGGCTCCAAAGCCTCTCTAACACCTCAAACTGATACTCGTCACTCCAAAACTAGTCAATCAATGTGTAAATCCATATATACATGTATATATACATACACACACACACACACTACACACGCATATATATATATATATATATATATATATATATATATATATATATATATATATATATATATATA
>ML378703.1:60637-79568 GCA_005239525.1 Nicotiana knightiana
AAATCTTTGATTTTAAGTTGAAAACATGTTAAATGATGTTAATGATTGAAAGAATTGAGTAAAAACCAACTTACAAATGATTTGGAAGAAGTCTTGTTCTTGGAAAAATCGCCTAAGTGTGTTTGAGTTTGAGAAAATATGAAATATGAAGTAAAAATTCGGTTTTTGTACAGTGCAGGCTACTGGTTGGCATGGGAATTGCGAACAGGGGTTCGAAGAACACCCCTGGCATGGCAATTGCGATGTATAGTTCGCATTTGCGAACACTGAGCAAAAGGAGGGACTTCGCATTTGCGACCAGAAATGTCGCATTTGCGAAGGTCCCATACTCGCATTTGCGAACAACATGGTCGCATTTGCGATCCCTGGCCAGCAAGGGCACCTTCGCATTTGCGATGAATAGCTCGCATTCGCGATGCTGGCTTCGCAAATGTGAAGCCTGCAGATCAGTTGCACCAGCAAATTTCCAAGTTCAAAAATGTAATCCGTGGCCTATCCAAAACTCACCCGAGCCCTCGGGGCTCCAAACCAAATATACACACTACCTCAAAAACATCCTATGAACTTATCCGTGCGATCAAATCGCCAAAATAACATCATATACATCGAATTAAGCCTCAAAATCCATGAATTCTATCAAATTTCATAAAACATCAATTTTTCCATTTTAAGTCCGAAACACGTCAAACGACATCCGATTTTAACCAAACTTTACAGAAAGGACTTAAACCATATATAAGACATGTACCAGGCGCCGGAACCAAAATACGGGCCCGATACCATCACTTTCTAATCGGATTTCATTTCCAATTTCCTTAAACATTTCAGAAAACAATTTTACTCAAAAATTCATTTCTCGGGCTTGGGACCTCGGAATTCGATTTCGGGCATACGCCCAAGTCCCATATTTTCCTACGGACCCTCCGGGACCGTCAAATCACGGTTCCGGGTCCGTTTACCCAAAATATTGACCGAAGTCAAATTTATTCATTTTAATATCAAATCTTAGCATTTTCACGGAATTTCATATTCAAGTTGTCCAGCTACGTGCCCGGACTGTGCACATAAATCGAGGAAACTACAGATGAGGTTTTCAAGGCCTCCGGAGTACGGAATGGGGAAATAAAATAGGTGACGACCCCTTTGGGTCGTCACAAAAAGATTGAAGCAAATGACAAAAAAGTAGAAACATATAACTCCCGAGTTGATCAAATTTCGGGGGCACCACCGATTCTGAAAGGTTTGGATTCGAAGAAGTTTGTGCAAAAGCCTTTCCCCCAAGCACGCTCCTAAGACCATCCCAAAGAAATTTTGCATTCTAGAAATTCCCAAGTATAATGGAACTACCGACCCTAATGAGAATGTCACTTCTTACACATGTGTAATAAAGGGGAACGATTTAGAGGATGATGAGATTCAGTTTGTTATGCTGAAGAAATTCAAAGAAACTTTATCGAAGGGGGCGATGATATGGTACCATAATTTTCCGCCCAACTATATTGATTCCTTTGCCGCGCTCGCAAATTCCTTCGTCAAAGCACACGCCGGATCCATAAAGGTCGAGACTAGGAAGTCAGACCTCTTCAAAGTGAAGTAGAAAGACAACAAAATGCTCAGAGAGTTCGTATCTCAGTTACAAATGAAATGTATGGACCTACCCCCAATCGCAGATGATTGGGCCGTTTAGGCTTTTACTCAAAGGTTAAACATACGAAGTTCGATGACCTCACAACAGTTAAAACATAATTTGATCGAATATCCAGCTGTAACTTGGGACGATGTGCACAATTGGTACCAGTCAAAAATCAGGGTCGAGGATGATCAGATGGGGTTCCTTCCGGGTTCGTAGGCCCATCGGCAGAATTCAAAGGGATATCGACCGAGAACCACGGCCGAACAGAGATCGATATCAACCATACGGTGGAGATCGGAGAAACAACGGTCCTGGATGCAATCCCGTTCGAAGTGATCGCTGAAATGATCGAGGATAGAGCTCACGAGGTCTCATGAGTAAGAGTGGGTTTGACAGGAACGTCGAACCCAAAGAATCACCTTGACTATCGGAGTACAACTTCAACGTTGATGCGTTAGCTATTGTATCGGTCATCGGATGCATCAAAGACACCAGGTGGCCTCGACCTTTACAGACTGATCCAACCCAGAGGAATCCTAATCAAATGTGCAAGTTAATCAAATGTGCAAGTATCATGGCACCCATGGCCATAGAACAGAAGATTGCAGACAATTGACGGAAGAGGTCGCATGTTTGTTTAACGAGGGGCATCTTCGAGAATTCTTAAGCGACCGGGCTAAGAACCACTTCAGAGACTGGGATGCAAACAGAAAAAATGAACAAGAAGAGACACAACACGTAATTCACATGATCGTAGGTGGGTTCGACATTCTACAGGGACCCATATTCAAACGCACCAAGGTGTCGATCACGAGGGAAAAACGAACTCGAGTTTATGTACCGGAACGGATCTTGTATTTCAATGATGATGATGAAGAGGGGATTTCACAACCCCACAACGACACAATGGTAATATCTGTCCTTATGAATAAAATTCAAGTTAAATGTGTTTTGATTGATCCGGGTAGCTCGGCCAATATCATTCGATCGAGGGTTGTAGAACAGCTCAACTTGCATGATCGAAGTGTGCCCGTAGCTCGAGTTCTTAACGGATTCAACATGGCAAGCGAAACCACCAAAGGGGAAATTACTTTACAAGTGAACATGGTCGGGACCATCCAAGAAAAAAAGTTCCAAGTGATCCAGGGTGATATGAGTTACAACTCTCTTCTCGGAAGGCCTTGGATCCATAACATGAGGGAAGTACCCTCGACCCTTCACCAAGTTCTGAAGTTCCCGACATCGGACGGAGTCAAAATGGTGTACGGAGAGTAACCCACTGCCAAGGAAATGTTTGCAGTCGATGACGTGATACCGGTATCAGTACTTTCATCAGCAAAGGGATTAGATTCGAAGTTAAAGAAGGAGGAAAAATAGAAACCATAGACACCAGCCTCGGCCCAATCAGAGAAGCAGGGGACCTATTAAGATGATGACTATTAGATCCTCGATCCTTCATAATTCCCGATGACTCCGATGCCACCAAGTCAATGGTCGAAGAGCTAGAACAAGTCAAGCTGACCGAGCATCAGCTCGAACGAAAGGTATACCTGGGCACGGGGCTGACCCTCGAGCTCAGGAAAAAACTTGTTCATTTCCTTAAAGCCAACATGGATTGCTTTGCGTGGTCCCACCTTGATATGACAGGGACTCCACCAAAAATTACCACTCAGAAGCTCAGCCTGTACCTTAAATTCTGCCAGGTAAAGAAGAAAATAAGGCCCCAGTCTTAGGTCAAACATGCCTTCATCAAGGACGAGACAACCAAATTCTCAAAATAGGATCCATTCGGGAGGTAAAATATCCCGAATTGTTAGAAAACATAGTGGCATTCCCTAAGAAGGAGAATAAACTTAGAATGTGTGTAGATTATAAAGATTTGAATAAAGCGTTCCCTAAGGATTACTTTCCTTTGCTTAATATTGATCGTATGATCGATTCCATGGCCGGTCACGAGATTCTTAGTTTTCTTGGTACCTATTCGGGGTACAACCAAATACAAATGAACCTTGAGGATCATGAAAAGACCTTGTTTATCACTAAGTATGGCACCTACTGTTTTAGTGTAATTCCATTCGGACTAAAAAATGATGGTGCGACTTATCAACGCCTAGTAAATCGAATGTTCAAAGTACAGATAGGAAAATCAATGGAAATTTATATTGATCACATGTTGGTTAATTCCCTACGATCAGAGGACCATTTAATGCATTTGCAGGAGACTTTAGATATACAAAGGAAGTACAATATGAAGCGCAACGTAGAAAAGTGTGCATTCGGGTTGGCTCGGGAAAGTTTCTTGACTTCATGGTATCCAATCGAGGAATCGAGATCAACCCCGATAAAATCAAAGGTATCGAGGTATCACGGTCGTAGATAATGTAGAGGTTGTACGAAGGCTGACGGGGCGCATAGCTGCCCTAGGACGATTCATTTCGAGGTCCTCAGAAGGAGGCGGTGATGCTTCTCACGGCTTAAGAAGAACAGTAGCTTCCCATGGACTCCGGAATGCCAACAGGATTTGGAAGAACTAAAGCGATATTTATCGAGCGCGCTGCTGCTTCATACCCCGAAAGTGGACAAGCAACTCTAGTTGTACTTGACAGTCTCGGAAATAGCGGTAAGTGGAGTCCTACTCTGAGAAGAACAAGGTACGCAATTCCCTGTTTATTATGTTAGTCGGACCTAAGGTGAGGCCGAAACCAGATATCCACACTTCGAAAAATTAGCGCTTGCTTTAATAAGCACCTCTAGGAAATTAAAACCCTATTTCCAATGTCATCCAATATGTGTTGTAACGACCTATCTTCTTCGCAATATTTTGAACAAACCTGAGCTTTAGGGTTGATTGGCCAAATGGGCCGTTGAGATCAGTGGGTATGATATCGAGTATCGACCCCAAATCTCCATCAAGTCTCAAATCTTAGCAGAATTCGTGGCCGACTTCACGCCACCCCTCGTACCCGAGGTTGAAAGATAAATTCTAATAAAATCTGGTACATCTTCGGAGATATGGACCCTCTTCATAGATGGTGCTTCGAACGCGAAGGGGTCCGGGTTGGGTATTGTTCTAAAACCACCCACTGGTAATATTATTAGATAATTATCAGGACTTCGAAATTAACTAACAATGAGGCCGAGTATGAGGCCATGATTGCAGGTCTCGAGTTGGCTAAAAGTTTGGGAACAGAGGTCACCGAGGCCAAATGTGATTCCCTCCTCGTGGTAAACAAAGTTAACAGGACTTCCGAAGTCCGAGAAGACCGAATGCCGAGGTACCTGGATAAGCTATAGGTAACTCTACATCGATTTAAAGAATGGACCTTACAACATGTACCTCGAGGACAGAATAACGAGGCTGGTGCTCTTGCAAACTTAGGATCATCGGTCGAAGATGACGAACTCAACTCGAGGAATGTTGTACAACTCATGAGGTCGGTGATCGAAGAAGGCCACGCCAAAATAAACTCCACAAGTCTAACATGGGATTGGAGAAAAAAGTACATAAAGTACTTAAAGAACGGAAAACTTCAATCAGATCTAAAGGATTCGAGAGCTCTTCGTACAAAGGCAGCATGGTTCACTTTTTTCGAAGACGGAACGCTGTTTAGAAGGATGTTCGATGGACAACTGGAAATATGTTTGGGACCAGGAGATATTGACTACGTCCTACGGGAAGTTCATGAAGGCACTTGTGGAAATCATTCCGATGCCGAATCATTGGTCCACAAAGTAATCAGAGCAGGATATTACTCGATCGATATGGAGAAGGATGCAAAGGAGTTCGTTCGAAAGCGCGACAAATGTCAAAGGTTGCGCCAATAATTCACCAGCCCAGAGAGAAGCTCCATTCGGTCTTATCCCAATGGTCATTCATGAAATGGGAAATGGACATCTTTGGATCTCTTCCATTGGCCCCAGGTAAATCTCAGTTTATTTTATTTATGATCGATTATTTTCTAAGTGGGTTGAAGCACACACTTTCGAGAAAGTCAGAGAAAAGGAGGTCATAGACTTCATTTGGGACCACATTATATGTCGATTCGGTATGCCTGCCGAGATTGTATGTGATAATGGAAAGCAATTCATCGGAAGTAAAGTGACTAAATTTCTCGAGGATCACAAAATAAAAAGGATTTTATTGACACCTTATCATTCCAGCGAGAAAGGACAAGCCGAATCGACCAATAAAACCATTATTAAGAATCTTAAGAAGATATTGACCGACGCTAAAGGAAAGTGGAGAAAGATACAGTCCGGGGTTCTTTGGGCATACCATACAACGTCGAAGTCTAGTACAGGAGCAATTCCGTTTTGGTTAGTCTTTGGCACCGAAGCTCTTATCCCGGTCGAGGTCGGAGAGCCTAGCATCAGGTTCCGATATGCAACAGAAGAACCGAATCATGAGGCCATGAATATGAGCCTAGAATTGTTGGACGAAACACCCGAAGCCATCCTCGTTCGATTAGCCGCACAAAAATAGCGGATCGAAAGGTACTACAATCGAAGAGCCAATCTTCGACATTTTAACACCGGGGATTTGGTGCTAAGAAAAGTCACCCTAAACACTCGAAACCGGAATGAAGGAAAACTGGGAATGACCATATGAGGTCCTTGAAATCATTGGAAAAGGATCCTACAAGCTCGGCACGATGAACGGAGAACAGTTACCGAGCAATTGGAACGTATCGCTCCTAAAATGATACTACTGCTAAGGTACGACCCTTCCGTTTTCATTTATATTTTAAACTAACTCTTTTATGTGTTCGATCAGAAACAATGATGGGTTCTTCAACACGAAGTTTTTAGGTCAGAAAGCACGCGTTGAACTCTTTTTCCATTAGATCGGTTTTGTCCCAAATGGGTTTTCCCGCGAGGTTTTTAATGAGGAAACCATTGATTGTACTAACTTAGAACAACTCAACAGTATCTGAGGCTTATTTACAATCAACCTTGAATACTAGGGGGCATTTCTCTCGAATGTCAACTTTGTCGCGAGGAAATTACTTCATGGCAGCAGGGCCTCGATATGTAAATTTGTAAGGGTCAAACGGTCAAATGAACCGTGCCCGTATAGGTTGCTCGAGCCCTGAAACCAAACATGTACGCATGTATAATCATTTATAAAGAGAAGTATTTTTCCTTGCTGATATCTCATGCCTTAGAAAAATTTTCTGTTTTACAATTTCATACTCTCGATCTATTATGTAAACAGGCTTAAGGGCGAATCATAACTGGAGTTCGAATAACTACTCCCACGCTCGAGGACTGCAATCCGAAAAATAGACGAGATCGAATTATTAAAACTTCTATATCATAAGACCTTATAGGCCATGGCCACCCCACTCGGGGACTGACACTTCGGGCAAGCTTGAAGTAAAACGGAAAAATAATCCCAAGAGGCAAATCCCGAATTAAAGAGGCTACGGCCGAATTATAACGGCTCAGAGACGTCCAAATTTTGTAACAAAATAGGCCTTCGAATTTTTTTATAAATCGGTTAAAAAGGCTACCCCCGGCAAAATCATAAAGGGCTTCGATAATATCAAACCTTGAAAAATCTAATGAGTACAAAATTGTTCGAACTCACGAACAATTCCTTATTTCATGCTAAGGCATTACAAATTTTACAAATACAAATGGTAAAAAATATTTGTAGGCCTAAAAAGGGAGAAAGCCATAAACATTCTTTTTACAAAGGCCATATCAGTCTGATACAAAAGCCTAAGGGCTATTTTTTAATTTGAGTTCGAGAGACCGTCCTCGCTCAAATAAAAACCTAATGGTTACCTTATGATGTGTGGCTATAATTCATGATTTAACACATTATGTGCTTTGCATTTTACGTGCTTTAATGATAAAAATACACTTTGTTTGAGCGTAATGGAGTCTATTTTATGTGTAGGTGAATTAGAGATGGAACCAGAGCTAAATGGATGCTTGAACATCGAAAGTGCTCTTGAAAATGGTGAAAAGGAGAATCCAGGCAAAAGCCAGCTCGACCAGGCTTTAGCCTGGCGAGGCCAACTTAAAGACAGACCAGACCAGGCTTTAGCCTAGCGAGGCCAGCTTAAAGCCAGGCCAGAACAGGCGTTAGCCTGGCGAGGCCAGCTTAAAGCCAGGCGTTAGCTTGGCGACACCAGGGTCTAGGTCCGAATTTTGAAGGCTTAAACACTTTCCCGGCGCAACTAAGAGTGACTTACACGTTTAGGGCTTATTCCAAACATATAAATAGACCCAAAAACACAACTTTGAGGGACTTTTGCCTATGGAGACAAGAGGAGATCGTGGAACACTACTCGGGAGTTCAAAACATTGATTTTTACATCCCTTATTCCTTACTCTGTCATTTAATTATGCAATTTAATTTGGATTTGATTACTATGAGTATGAGGAGATAAACTCCTAATCTAGGGTTTTGATGGAACCTATTGAAGGATGAAATTCTTGTTATGTTAATACAGATTTGCCATAGTTTTATCTCTATTTGTTCAACTACATGTTTGTTGTAGTTAATTGAAGGGCCCTCAATTAGTTGTGCCTATTTAGTATGTATTACTCAGCAGAGAGTGCATATTTAGGTCGTAGTTGAACAACATCACTCCCGACGTATATGAGGGATCAATAACGAAGGGTTTAAAGATGGGTTTAGGGATACCGAAACCTTTGGTGCAATCTAAGTGAGCTGTAATAAGAGCTAGCTAGCGTAATTCGGGAGAATATGTCTAGTATATTGTCGTAATTACTCGAGAGAGATACGATAGTCAGAGTGCTCATGATCGATAGATAAGACTAGGCAAAATTTATACCAAACATAGCGGAAGGGATTCCAACAATAGGGGAAATCATAACCTTAGATCATTCCAATTATTGTTTACAACCCGGTCTTAGTTAGTTCTTAGTCATTATAGTTTAATTAAGTAATAGTTAGTTAGAAAACAACCCATTTGTTATCTAAATATCTTGGGAAGTTGATTACGTGGAATTGTGTGGGTCTGATAGGGGTAATTGATAGGTTAATTTCATGTGGGATTCGACTCCGGACTTAATAACTGGAATATATTTGTAGCGACCGCTTGGTCCTTTTTATAAGTCATAGTTGGGTGTGATCAAATTTTGATTTCCTTGCCGGGGAGTTAACAGTGTTATCAATTACAGTTAAAAGAAGTGAAAAATTCTTAGTGTAGTCAATTCTCTTCACTTTCAATTAGTTACATTGAAATTTTAACGTTTGTAATCCTAGGTGTTACAGGTGCATGCCTAGAAACTCCTCAAGAACTGGTGAAATGTTCGAAGCATTATCAGATCCTGAGAAAGTTTCCAAGGCCTTGAATCGGGCAAACAGGAAAAGCAAACAACAACAAAACTCAACTGAACAACTTACACAAAACATGGCAGTTCTGGTAAATAACAGGGATAATGGGAATAACATGGAGGACCCAAATGAGCAGGTGGTGGTGCCTCTTGTGCCAGAGGCTGCTTTGTATGATTGGGCACAACCCACGGCAGACAATTTAGCCCACGCGATTGTAGTCCCACAGATACAGGTTGATGCATTCCAAATCACAAACAACATGCTGCATTTGTTGCAAAACAAGGGACTATTCTCGGGGTCATACATTGAAGATCCTCAACCGCACTTAAAGAATTTCCTATCAATCTGTTCCACACAAAGACAACACAATGTGACTCCGGAAGCAAAAATGCTATTGTTGTTTCCATTATCTGTGACGGGAGCAGCTCAGACTTGGCTTAATTCACTACCTATAAATTCCATCACTACTTGGGAGGAATTAGTCAAGCAGTTTATGAACAAATTTCATCCACCCAACAAGACTTCTCAGCAAATTGATGAGATCTTGAGCTTCAGACAGAAACCAACAGAAACATTTCAAGAGACGTAGGAAAGATTCAAAAGGATGCTGGTTGTATGTCTGCACCATGGTATTCCTGAGCAGATGTTGGGGTAGAGACTTTACATGGGTCTGGTGGATAGCTTGAAAGCTAATGTTGATGCTTCAGCAGGTGGAGCATTCTTGAGTAAAACATTCAGAGAAAGCAAGATCCTGCTCGACAAGATGACACAGAATTCGGGATGGACAACCAGAAATGCTCTCATCACTCCTGCGGTCCACTCTGTGGCCTTAGATCCAGCTAACTCTATACCTGAAAATATGGCCATACTAATGACACAAATGAGCATCCTCTCCAAAAAGGTGGAGGAATCAGGTCAGAAACATCAGGTACACATAGTTAATACAACCAATGGGGGTTTATGTACATCTTGCATTAGTTAGCCAATTGGCGGCCCGTGGAGTGCTGATGGTGATCACCAACATTACCAGAAAACATGAATTGTGTGTCCAACTATGGGGGACAGAGACCAGGTGGTCAGAATTAGGGTAAGCAGAATCAACCATACAGGACAACCCCATAGCAGCATAACAACAACAATAATTTGGGGGTCATGCAACCACAAGGTAATATGGTGTCATACCAAAGGCAACAAGGCTACAACCATCAAAATCAGCAGCGGGGCTATCATCACCTCAACAGCCACACACTGGGAGGCAGGAAGATGGGTTCGCTAGACTCGAGGGAAGATGCAACAAGTGATTAGGTCCAATGCCAAAATAACTGAAAGAGTAGACTCACACGAGTCAGCTATCAAGAATATTGAGGTCCAATTGGGTCAGATTTCGATGGCTCTGAATAATCGTCCTCATGGGATGTTACCTCCAGACACACAGATAAATCCAAAGGAGCATGGCCTAAAGCAGCTAATGGTAGTGAGTCTACGTAACGGTAGAGACCTAGACTTGGAGCAAGAGATTGCTCGCGAAATCAGACCTACTGAGACATTTGTGCCAGTTCCCATTGAGATAGATGATTCAGTAGGGTTGACTGAGGTGACAATACAGCGTGCCCAAGAAGTTGCCAACAAAGTAAAAGAGGTTGAGAAAGAAGCTGAGATAGCACGGGAACCGGTAGTGGAGGCAGTGCCGGAATAAGAGAAAAACCAAACCACAGGAAAGAAACGACCTCCAGCACCATTCCCACAGAGGTTGGCCAAATATAAAAAAGATGAGCAATATAAGAAGTTCTTGGAAATGTTGAAGTAAATTCAGGTAAATATTCCATTGATTGATGCTTTAAAGGAAATGCCTGGCTATGTGAAAATGATGAAGGACTTGATGCCCCGTAAGTTCGACTTCCAAGACTTGGCCACAGTTACTCTAACTCAGACTTGCAGTGTCGTTGTGATGAGACCCATTGCGATGAAATTGTCCGACCCAGGGAGTTTCATAATTCCTTGCACTATAGGTAACTTCGCATTTGCTAAGGCACTATGTGATATGGGGGCAAGTTAAATCTTATGCCCCTGGCTATATATAAAAGGCTTGGGATTGGAAGAGCTAGACCCACATCCATGTTATTGCAACTGGCTGATAGAACAGTAAAGAGGCCTTCTAGTATCCTCGATGATGTGTTGGTGCAGGTTGGGAAATTTGTGTTCCCAGCAGATTTTATCATTCTGGATTGTCGGGTTGATGAGGAAATTCCCATAATTTTGGGAAGACCATTCTTGGCCACGGGGAGAGCTCTAATTGACTGTGAAACTTGAGAGCTCAAGATGAGATTAAATGATGAGGAAATAACATTCAACGTGTTGAAACCTATGAGGCGACCAAGTGAATTCACCAATTGCTCTTTAATAAATGTCGTGGATGTAATATTAGAAGAGGATGATGAGACATTGAACATTGAGGATCCTCTAGCAGCTTGTCTCATGAACCTAGATGAAGTTAATGGTAAAGAATTGGCAGAATATGTGCTTTCTCTTGAGGGCAAAGGTTTTTGGAAGAGACCATTCGAATTTGAGCCCCTACACTTAAAGGAAAGGAAAACTCTTCCAGCCAAGCCATCCATAGAAGAACTACCACAGTTGGAGCTGAAGCCAGTGCCCGCCCATCTCAGGTATGCATTCTTAGGACCTAACTCAACATTACCTGTTATTATCTCATCTAGTTTGTTAGATGTGCAGGCAGAACAACTTTTGCAGGTGCTGACAGAGTGCAAGACTGCAATTGGGTGGATCATGGCAGATATCAAGGGGATCAGCCCGGCCTTCTGTATGCATAAAATTCTACTGGAAGTACAAACCTTCCATACAACACCAAAGAATGATGAACCCCAATATGAATGAAGTAGTGAAGAAATAAATTATTAAGTGGTTAGATGTGGAAATCATATTCCGCATATCTGACAACATCTGGGTTAGCCCAGTGTGATGTGTACCAAAGAAGGGTGGGATGACGGTAGTGAAAAATGATAAGAATGAATTGATCTCTACACGAACCGTCACAGGCTGGCGAATTTGTATGGACTAGAGGAAGTTGAACTTGGCCACCCGGAAAGCCCACTTCCCACTTCCATTCATTGATCAGATGTTAGACAGACTGGTAAGGAGGTCCCATTTTTGTTTTCTGGATGGGTACTCAAGGTACAATCAGATCTCTATTGCACCATAAGACAGAGAGAAGACCTCATTCACCTGCCCCTATGGGATTTTTTCTTTTTGTAGAATGCCATTTGGCCTATGCAACACACCCGCCACATTCCAAAGGTGCACGATGGCCATCTTCACGGACATGGTAGAGGAAATAATGGAGGTTTTCATGGATGACTTATCAGTAGTGGGAAATTCATTCGATGACTGCCTTAAGAATTTGAGGAGAGTGTTGAAGAGGTGTATAGAGACTAATCTGGTACTAAACTGGGAGAAGTTCCATTTCATGGTACAAGAAGGTATAGTTTTGGGACACTTGGTATCAAGCAAGGGCATTGAGGTGGATCGTGCGAAAGTTGACGTGATAGAAAAACTTCCACCACCCACATCCGTCAAAGCAATCAGAAGTTTCCTTGGGCATGACGATTTCTACAGGAGATTTATAAAAGACTTTTTCCAAAATTGCTAACTCGTTGTGTAAATTACTAGAAAAAGATCATCCTTTTGTGTTTTTGGTGATTGCAGGGTGGAATTTGAGGAATTAAAAAAGAGACTGGTCACAACACCTATCATTGTTGCCCCCGACTGGGAGCAACCCTTCAAGCTAATGTGTGATGCAAGTGACTATGTAGTGGGCGCAGTGCTAGGACAGCGGAAATATAAAATCATGCACCCAATTTACTACACAATTAGAACGTTGAGTGGAGCTCAACTGAACTACACTGTGACTGAAAAGGAGATGCTGGCAGTAACGTTCGCATTTGACAAGTTCAGATCGTACTTGATAGGCTCGAAGGTAATCGTCTATACTGATCATGCTGCTCTTAGGTACTTGATTGAGAAGAAAGAGTCAAAATTATGCCTGATTCGTTGGGTGTTGCTGCTACAAGAGTTCGACTTGGAAATTCGTGACCGAAAGGGCATGGAAAATCAAGTCGTTGATCACTTATCGAGACTAGAAGGAGCTGAAAAAGTGGTTAGGTAGAAGAAATTCTGGAAACCTTTACAGATGAGCAGCTACTCGCCACGAGCCTTGAGGAAGTGCCATGGTATGCAGACATTGCAAACTACGTGGCAAGCGGTGTAGTTCCTTATGACCTCTCATCTGTGCAAAAGAAAACGTTTTACCGTGATTGCCGCATGTATTATTGGGATGAACCTTATATGTTTAGGATTTGTGTTGACAACATGATCCGGAGGTGTGTCCCCGAGATAGATCAGTCTTCTGTTTTACAGGCATGTCACGCATCGGCATATGGTGGACATTTCGGAGGAGTCAGGACAGCCGCGAAAGTTCTGGAAGCAGACTTCTACTGGCCAACAGTGTTAAAGGATGCACATTTATGGGTAAAGGGCTGTGATGAATGCTAGCGAACCGGGAACATTTCCCGTCGCCACGAGATGCCCATGAACCCAATTCAGGAAGTCAAGGTGTTCGACGTATGGGGAAAGACTTCATGGGTCCTTTGTCAGTTTCTATGGAAATAAGTACATACTTGTCGTTGTAGACTAAATGTCCAAGTGGATTGAAGTTGCAGCACTACCCACCAATGATGCAAGGGTGGTGATTGGGTTTTTAAAGAACGTTCACCCGTTTCGGCACCCCAAGGGCCATAATTAGTGACGGAGGCACTCATTTCTGTAATCGAGCCTTCGAGAAGTTTCTAGAGAAGTATAATGTACTCCACAAAGTGGCCACTTCATATCATCCTCAGACAAGTAGGGAAGTAGAAGTGTCAAATAGAGAGAGAAAGAGTGTGTTAACCAAGACCGTGAATGCCACAAGAACGGACTGGGCAAAAAAGTTAGATGATGTACTCTGGGCTTATAAAACTGCTTTCAAAACACCAATTGGCATGTCACCATACAAGTTGGTGTTTGGGAAGGCCTGTCACTTGCTGGTGGAGTTAGAGCATAGAGCTTGGTGGGCACTAAAGCAGTTGAATCTAGACATAGATGTTGCGGGAACAAGTAGAGTCATGGAGATGCATGAACTGGATGAGTTCCGCTATTTTTCTTTTGAGAGCACAAGATTGTACAAAGAGAGAATAAAGAGGTTGCATGATAAGAAGATTACTGAGCTGAATTTCAAAATCGGAGATATGGTATTGCTCTACAATTCAAGGTTAAGGCTATTTCCGGGTAAACTAAAGTCACGATGGTCAGGGCCATTTCGTGTGGTTGAAGTGCTCCCTTCAGGTGCTGTTGAGATTACCGCAGAGAAAGACTCTTGCACGTTTAGAGTCAATGGGCAAAAATTGAAACATTATGTGGGTATGGATGAAGTAAAGCAAGTGTCAGTGACCCATTTGACTGAGCCTTAGAGGTTGAGCAAACCTTAAATGCGCTTATCTACATCATGTCGTGACGTTAAATCAGGCGCTGCATGGTAGGCAACCCATTGGAATGTTGTAATTGTCGTGCCACGATGTTAACTAAGGCGTTTGTTGAGAGTCAACCTAATTCATAGTTAAATTTTAGTGGAGTTAGACTTTTTTTCGTTTATTTGTAAGTACTAACAAGTTTGCAGGTGTGTTTGGGCGAAGCGAGCAATGTTTAAGCATAATGGGAAGTCGGGATAAAGCCGGGGTCGACCAAGCCTTAGGCTGGCGACGCCTGGCTAAAGCCAGGGTCAACCAGGCCTTAGGCTGGCAACAACCTGGGTAACGCCAGGTTCAATCCAGCTTTAGGTTGGCGACCGCCAGCTAATGCCAGGGTCGACCAGGCCTTAGGCCGGTGACGTCGGGCCAACGCCAGGTAAGTGAAATTCGGCCCTTTTAATTGTTTTTCTCCTTATTTGGTCGAAATAATCCTCACAAAAACACTCTCACACACTAAAAACACTCCAAAGCAAACCCTACCCACACTAACACCAAAATCACATGAACACAAACACATTGCACAAATCATCATCCCGATTCTATCTCGCCCACACATAATCACCATCACATTAACATCCAGATTGAGTTCAAGCCTAATATTGCTAGTTTTTCACACTCATCCGAATTCTAAAGCATCCTACTCCTCACAAATCTTCAAAGGTATGATTTTATCTATCCCCTTTGTAATTTCGAATTGGGTATAGGTAATGAGAGATGGTTGTTCTTCTTTGATGGTTGTTCTTCATGGGTATATGTCATTCATGGTTATATTGTGTTTGTGTGCCCCAATCCCCTAAACCCCTTAGGATGGTGCTGAAATTATGAAAATATGTGGTAACATGGAACCTCAAGCCGATTTGGGAGGATAAGGCATTCCCTCAATTCCAAAAGAAATCCCATGGCACTAGTTCTTTCCAAGTGTTTGATATAATGCCTAAATGGCATTCCGAGTCCCTGATGGAGCCCGAGTCTCCGGGATGAAACACTAGTGTCATGTAATCACGCACCACATTAAAATTTTAAGTGTGGGATGGCTCACGGGAAGCCCATGTGTTGCGTTTATAATCCAAATGTTAAGACAAAATCCGAGGTGAAGTCTGAGTAACCTCGGCAAAGTGGAAAAGGTTATATGTGTAGTGTGTAATGTGACGTTATCTAACTAATGCTCTTTCGTGTAGGAACAACAATGCCTCCCAGAAAAGATCAAGAAAAGGAAAGGCCACTTCTATGGCACAAGCTAAGGCCAAAGAGAACCCCCCCCCCCCACCACCTCCTAAGAAAAGAAAAAGGGGAGAAGCTACTTCTAGTATGACTGGTGACGAGGCGGTGGCAGCTGTGGCTACCATGAGACAACCCCAAGGCTGATGGGAGTTCGGCATAAACAGTATCCCTCTGCTGACAAGGGATTGGTATAAGCGTTGCAGGCCCAAGCATGTCCATCCATAGGGAGCTATTCAGGAACGCAGTGTGAGAGCAAAATATCTAGCGATTTGGAAAAGCATTCATGAGTTGGGGTTAGGTTAGGTGTTTAAGAACATAGGGGATATCAACCTTAAGTTAGTCAGGTAGTTCTATGCGGGGTTTGACCCAAAAGATACTGAGGAGTTGGTGCCAATCCGTGGGCGCTTGATAGATTTTTCGGCCAAGGCCATATGTGATTTTCTAGGTGCTCCAAATGTCCCTGTGGAGCCATTGGACCAATTCATCCGCAAGCCTACATATAGAGAATTGAGTCACACACTTTGTGGGGTCGACTCTACTGCTGCATGGGTTTGGGATAAGGTCACTAATCATCACAAGAGGTTCCCTAAAAAGAAGATGAAAGCGGAGGCTCAGGTGTGGCTTAAGTTGATAAATGCACGGATCCTACCGTGCAACCATGACACCTTGATAAGCCGTGAGAGAACTTGTGTATTGTATTTCCTTATGACTGGGTAAAGGGTAAATGTGGGTCATCTGATCCGCTATCAAACGGCGTCAGTGAGAGCAAGTAAAAAAAATTGATCGAATGTCATTCCCTAATTTCCTGACTCGGTTCCTACATCATGAGGAGCTTGAGGTAGAGCATGAATTTGACCATATTATTGATCAGCTCATTCGACAAACTGACATCACAAACCTTTGGATGAAAGACGAGGCTGGTACACCTTCATTGACCGGTGCTGAGCGCAATTCTTGGGATGACAGTTTCATGGCCCATCTTTATGGGATGATGGATTTGCAATTGCATATAGGGGTCACCCAGCTATAATTGATGAGAGGAATGAATTGGAGAAACGATACCCGCTTAATGCTCATGCTCAGCAGATGATTGGTGTAGGAGAGGGATACAGGCTCCCGGATGACGAGGATATCAACACACCAGAGCAGTTTGATGCGGAGCCGATGCATTCGGATGAGGATGATGATGGAGAAGATGAACATGATGAAGAATGGAGAGCGTCAGAGGATGATGATGTTGTTTGATCAGGGAGTTTCTTGTACCCTATTTTTAGTTCTTGTTTTGTCTACCTGTGCTGCACTGAGGACATAGCATGATTTAAGTGTGGGGTGTTGTAAATATTTATTGTGGTTTGTTGTGTTTTTAGTTTTATCATTATTGTGTTTTTCTTGTTAGTTATTTTCTTGTTAGTTGTTTTAGGCAGGACTGTTAAGAAAAAAAAATAGAAATATGTTTGACTCTTCCCAACGATGGATCTCGTAGACAGTTTTCTTGAGGGAAGTAAGTCTAAAGAAAATACCAAAAAGTTTGTTTAGGTAGTGTAGTAATTCCCCCTTGGTTTTTATTTGGGCCGCGGTTCTTTTCCAAGAGTTTTAAGTTGAGTCGGGTGTAGGTAGTTTTAATTTTTAGGAGTAGGAGTCCACGATGGCTATGCATTTAATCGCAGCAATATCTCTGAGCTTTGTGATGCCTTGAGAATAGTTAGTACTTTGGTTGTTACACTTAGGCTCAATTTTTGACTCTAGGATAAATACCTTAAATCGTGGATTCTTAAATTTGCTTAACTACTTTGACTGGAGTGTCGTGATAAAACCAATCCTGAATGAGGTTGTGCCATGTCTGTGTGAGGTTTGTATGTATTATGTGCATTGCATTGATGTCTTGAACTTTCCCAGTGTGTGTGCAANAATTCTTGGTATGACGAGTTAAGGGAATTGCTTAATAAGTTGTGTCCATGAGTGTAGTTTAATTGCTCGAGTACGAGCAAATGTTTAAGTGTGGAGTATTGATGTGTGGATATAATACATGAGTTAACGTATTATGTGCCTTGTATTTTACGTGTTTTAATGATAAAAATACACTTTGTTTGAGCGTAATGGAGTCTATTTTATGTGTAGATGATATAGAGATGGAAGCAGAGCTAAATGGATGTTTAAACGTCGAAAGTGCGCTTGAAAATAGTGAAAAGTAGAAGCCAGGCAAAAGCCAGCTCGACCAGGCTAAGCCTGGCGAGGCCAGCTTAAAGCCAGACAAGACCAGACTAGGCTTTAGCTTGGCGAGGCCATCTTAAATCCAGGCCAGACCAAGCATTAGCCTGGCGAGGCCAGCTTAAAGCCAGGTCTTACCAGGAGTTAGCCTGGCGACACCACGGTCCAGGTCCAAATTTTGAAGGCTTAAACACTTTCCAGGTGCAACTAGGAGTGACTTACACATTTAGGGCTTATTCCAAACATATAAATAGACCCAAAAACACAACTTTGAGGGACTTTTTCCATTGGAGACAAGAGGAGACCGTGGAACACTACTCGGGGGTTCAAAATATTGATTTTTACATTCCTTATTCCTTACTCTGTTATTTAATTATGCAATTTACTTTGGATTTGATTACTATGAGTACGAGGAGCTAAATTCCTAATCTAGGGTTTTGATGGAACCTATTGAAGGATGAAATTCTTGTTATGTTAATATAGATTTGCCAAAGTTTTATCTCTATTTGTTCAACTACATGCTTGTTGTAGTTAATTGAAGGGCCCTCAATTAATTGTACCTATTTAGTATGTATTACTCGGGAGAGAGTGCATATTTAGGTCGTTGTTGAACAACATTACTCCCGACGTATATGAGGGATCAATAATGAGGGATTTAAAGGTGGGATTAGGGATAACGAAACCTTCGGTGCGATCTAAGTGAGCTGTAATAAGAGCTAGCTAGCGTAATTCGGGAGAATATGTCTAGTATATTGTCGTAATTACTCGGGAGAGATTTACAACAGTCAGAGTGCTCATGATCGATAGGGAAGACATGGCAAAATTTATACCAAACATAGTGGAAGGGATTCCAACAATATGGGAAATCATAACCTTAGATCATTCCAATTATTGTTTACAACCCGTTCTTAGTTAGTTCTTAGTCATTATAGTTTTATTAAGTAATAGTTAGTTAGAAAACAACCCATTTGTTATCTA
>ML378703.1:79986-141466 GCA_005239525.1 Nicotiana knightiana
TTCTTTTCCAAGGGTTTTTAGTTGAACCGGGTGTAGGTAGTTTTAATTTTTAGGAGTAGGAGTCCACGATGGCTATGCATTTAATCGCAGCAATATCTCTGAGCTTTGTGATGCCTTGAGAATAGTTAGTACTTTGGTTGTTACACTTAGGCTCAATTTTTGACTCTAGGATAAATACCTTAAATCGTGGATTCTTAAATTTGCTTAACTACTTTGACTGGAGTGTCGTGATAAAACCAATCCTGAATGAGGTTGTGCCATGTCTGTGTGAGGTTTGTATGTATTATGTGCATTGCATTGATGTCTTGAACTTTCCCAGTGTGTGTGCAAAGCGAAATAGTAGTCATGTTCAGTCTGAGAAGTGATATAGGAATTTTCTTGTTAAGCCAGATATATATAGAGTATCCACCTAAATGTTATGTATCGTAGTTAACCCCTTTGAGCCTATAATTTTGTTTCTTTGGTAACCACATTATAAGTCGTACCCTGTTGTTTGAACCGACCATATATTTTAACCTTGTCACCTTTCATGAGCACTTGAATTGTGATGAATTATGGAAAAGTTAAAGTGTGGGGTGGTGGATTGGCTTTTGAATGGAACAAGGAAATGAGGAGAAAGGTGCACCGTATGAAAAAAAACAAAAGTGTCAATAAAATCANTGGGCTTGTAGGTTGAAGTGTTTGTATTAGAGTGCTTAAGGGAGGCGTAGTCACTTATATCCAAATGTATCCTACCCGACCCGCAGCCTACATTACAACCAATGAAAGTCCTATTTGATCTTAGACTGAATGAACTCGATTAGGGGAGTATTACACTAAGGTCAAGCTTATGGTACGTCATTTGGGGCATATGAATGTTATTTCTGAGAGCGAGTGAATTTTTCCTATCTTGAGTTCCTATGTTATTAAAATTCATAGTGTGTGGAACTAAGCTCTTTGATTGGGTGAGGGCACATGATTCATAAAGGAAAGGTAATGTTGTTGACTTCCATGTTAGAGTAAGTAAGTGAATTGTGAATAAAGAATGGTATTTGTGAGTCGGTTATTGAGGCGAGGATGTCACACCTTTGTGCTTAAACCATTTTAAAAATTCTTGGTATGACGAGTTAAGGGAATTGCTTAATAAGTTGTGTCCATGAGTGTAGTTTAATTGCTCGAGTACGAGCAAATGTTTAAGTGTGGAGTATTGATGTGTGGATATAATACATGAGTTAACGTATTATGTGCCTTGTATTTTACGTGTTTTAATGATAAAAATACACTTTGTTTGAGCGTAATGGAGTCTATTTTATGTGTAGATGATATAGAGATGGAAGCAGAGCTAAATGGATGTTTAAACGTCGAAAGTGCGCTTGAAAATAGTGAAAAGTAGAAGCCAGGCAAAAGCCAGCTCGACCAGGCTAAGCCTGGCGAGGCCAGCTTAAAGCCAGACAAGACCAGACTAGGCTTTAGCTTGGCGAGGCCATCTTAAATCCAGGCCAGACCAAGCATTAGCCTGGCGAGGCCAGCTTAAAGCCAGGTCTTACCAGGAGTTAGCCTGGCGACACCACGGTCCAGGTCCAAATTTTGAAGGCTTAAACACTTTCCAGGTGCAACTAGGAGTGACTTACACATTTAGGGCTTATTCCAAACATATAAATAGACCCAAAAACACAACTTTGAGGGACTTTTTCCATTGGAGACAAGAGGAGACCGTGGAACACTACTCGGGGGTTCAAAATATTGATTTTTACATTCCTTATTCCTTACTCTGTTATTTAATTATGCAATTTACTTTGGATTTGATTACTATGAGTACGAGGAGCTAAATTCCTAATCTAGGGTTTTGATGGAACCTATTGAAGGATGAAATTCTTGTTATGTTAATATAGATTTGCCAAAGTTTTATCTCTATTTGTTCAACTACATGCTTGTTGTAGTTAATTGAAGGGCCCTCAATTAATTGTACCTATTTAGTATGTATTACTCGGGAGAGAGTGCATATTTAGGTCGTTGTTGAACAACATTACTCCCGACGTATATGAGGGATCAATAATGAGGGATTTAAAGGTGGGATTAGGGATAACGAAACCTTCGGTGCGATCTAAGTGAGCTGTAATAAGAGCTAGCTAGCGTAATTCGGGAGAATATGTCTAGTATATTGTCGTAATTACTCGGGAGAGATTTACAACAGTCAGAGTGCTCATGATCGATAGGGAAGACATGGCAAAATTTATACCAAACATAGTGGAAGGGATTCCAACAATATGGGAAATCATAACCTTAGATCATTCCAATTATTGTTTACAACCCGTTCTTAGTTAGTTCTTAGTCATTATAGTTTTATTAAGTAATAGTTAGTTAGAAAACAACCCATTTGTTATCTACATATCTTGGGAAGTTGATTGTGTGGAATTTTGTGGGTCTGATAGTGGTAATTAATAGGTTAATTCCCTGTGGGATTCGACTCCGGACTTAATAACCGGAATATATTTGCAGCAACCACTTTTTCCTTTTTATAAGGCATAATTGGGCGTGATCACCTTACTTTGAGTTCTAGCAAACACTCAATCGATCGTAAAAGTTATACTAGTTCAGTTTCGATCAAATTGCTTAAACCTCGAACCTTAGAATACAATTTCATAAGGCAGAAAGGAAGCAAAATTTCACAAGGTAAAAAGGAAGAAAATTTTATATATGTCAAAAAATTATTTACAAGGGCAGCATGGCCCGATCGGAATTCTATACAAGAAGCCAAAACAACATTAAAAGAAGCATGAAGAAAAGATACAGATTCTAAAGGCCTAGTCTTCTCTGGGAGCAACATCTTCACTCTTAGGGCCTTATCCACTCTCGGACCCGCTCATGCTCCAGAAATCATCATCATTGCCAACACTTTGGCTTCAGCTTCAAGCTCTTTTGCACTCTCGATCTCGGCAGTAAGATCGAAGCCAAGAGCGTGGGTATCCTCGAGAGTCTCCCTTCGAGACTGGCATTTCGCATGCTCAGAAACCTAGTGTGCTCAAATATGAGCAGCTTCAGCAACCTTCTTTGCTCAAACCTAAGCGGCTTCAGCATCAGTCTGGTAGAAGGCCACAATTGCATCAGCATCAGCCTTGGCCGCTTTAACCTCCGATTTGGCCGCTGCAAGTTATGTGACCAGCTTCTCTCGATCGAAAGTTGCTGAACCCAACCAAGACTGGAACTACTCAATATTCTTGGCTTGTACCAAGTTTTTTTCTTTCATACTTTGGAGTTGGTTTTCGGTCGAGGACAGTTGAGCTCGGACAGCCTCCTTTTCTGATGCAAGTCGATCCATATTTTTGTTCCACGCTATGGACTCCACCTTCACTGCATCCACTTCCTCACGAAGTTGCCCGATTATATCAAGCTTTTTTGGACCTGTGGGATCGAACTTTTAGCCATCACGCCTGAATCAGTCTCATTAACTTCTAAGATTCTTCTTACCTGCTCGGCCAGATCAGTTTGTTCTTTCTGAGCCACTTTTAGCTCAGTACGAAGGCCCTTTGCTTCCTCTTCTCTTTGCTCACTGAGAAGTTTGAAGGCGTTTTTCTCCTCAGTTAGCCCTTGGATTTAGGCCTCATATCGGCTCAGCTCCCCTCGAGATTGAAAGAAAGCTTCATGATGAAGCACCGAGGCCTACAAAAATAGAAAATAAAGAATTATACGAAAAGAGAAAAACTCAAGTATAAAAATTGATATTGACAAATAGAGTAAGGGCTTACCCGATTCAGAGCCTGTTGGGCCTCATTAAAAAGACAAGGTGCTCCCACCTCGTCCATCAGAGCTTGGTATTCCTATGTAACCAAACTCTGAAGGTAACTAGCCACCCCTACGGGGGCAGCAAGAACCTGTGCATCTTTCGGGGCCGTGATAATAATCGTTCTTTTGCACCGAGGGTCGGCATTAGGGGCCGAAAACTGGTTTGTCAGTCTGAAACTCGAGGAATCCTCGTCCGAACTCTTCATCGGTACCTCCAAATCGCTCAGACCAACGATATCTTCAACCCTAGCAAAATAACCACGAAAAGGATCCTCCTTTCCATGGATCCCTTTTACGTGAGAAGTCCTCACGGACTGAGCTTCCTAAATCATTTCCTCAGTGAATGAAGGAAATTATGGGGAGTCTCCGATTTCTACTGCACCAAGTAGATATTTTGGGGCATTCTCTCTGTCTCGAGGAGCCTCGATCCCGGACTCCACAGCAACATCCACCGCCTCCTCCTCGAGGTGAGGCACCTTCATCTCTCGTCGGCTCGGGGACTTCGGTCGAATCTGCTCCAGGGACCCTATCAGGTCGGGGTAGAATATCTTCAGCTTTCATCGACTCAGTGAGACTTTGAGTCTCGGTGTTAGCTCGTGTTCGGGCCACCAGCCCAGAATCATCATCTTCTTCTTCTTCTTCTTCTTCTTCTTCTTTTTCCTCCCTTATAAGTTGGACTGAATCCACAGTCAGGGGGATAACTTTCTTCTTAGATTTGCGAGCCGTTCTCTTTTTGGGCTCTTTCCCCTCAGAGGTCGAGGCCCTTTTACTCTTGCTCTCCTTCGCCGGCTTCGAGATAGGTGGTGAAGCTTCATCATCACAAGACGGGGGCCTCATCATCGCATCTTTCCCGAGACCTGCAAAATAAGAAACTGATTAAGCTCGAAAAAGTGTTTAAGCAATGACCAAATTGTTAAGTCAGGAACAAGGCTTACCGTGATTTTAAGCCTCCTACCAGAACTTTGATAAATCACACCATGCGCGCTCGGCATGTGTTGATGCTGAGACCAAGCTCCTAACCCAATTCTTGAGATGAGGAACCGCACCTGGCATCTAGGCAGCGGCTACACCAAGAAAAACCCCGATACGGGAAGATGATAAAGTGAAAATAACAAACAAAAATTAAAACGGAGTCATACTTACGTTTCATATTCCATTTATCAGGGAATGGCATGCCCTCATTTGGAATTAGGTCTGTGGTCCTCACTCGGACGAACCAGCCCATCCAACCCCGGTCTTTGTCTCCATCTATGCTCGAGATAAGTGCCTTGGTAGCCCGACGTTGGAGCTTTATCAGCCCACCTCGATAAAGTCGAGGGCTATACAATCTTATGAGATGATTGAGGGTGAAAGGGAGCCCATCGATTTTTCTCACAAAGAAGCGTCGCAGTATCACAATCCTCCAAAAAGAGGGGTGGATTTGGCCGAGCGTCACCTGGTACTTCTTGAAAAAGTTTATGATGACCGGATCAAGGGGACCCAACGTGAAAGGGTAAGTGTAAATTCTTAAGAACCTTTTCACGTGGGTAGTGATCGCTTCCTATGCGGCCGGTATCATGACCTCTTTGTTTCACAGTTGCAGTATTTCTTCACTTGGTCAAGGAAGCTTTTGGATATCGAGCATATGTATCTCGATACCGGTTCGCATCGACCTGAGATCGATGAGATTTTCTCGACTTTGAAGCCAGAACTAATGACACACCCCCAGGGAACAAACTCCTTAGGGCGTGGCTTCGCTGTTGTTTTCTCATCGGCCGACCGAGATGAGGAAACGGTTTCTTTCTGCGGAACAGTTTTTGACGTCTTAGCCATTTATTTTTTGAGGGCAAAGAAGAATAAATATTGTAATATTTTGTGTTTTGGAAGGAACAAACAGTGAGACTCAAAGACTTGAAGATAGTAAGCTTTGAAGAATGCAAAGAACTATGGAAATTAGAATTAAAGAGCTTGAAAGTAAAGTTTGAAAGAATGGAGAAAAGATCTATTTCTTGATTTCACTACGACAGTTCAAAGCTGGTAGTGGCCGAACATCAACGGACGCACATTAAATGCCTGGGGAACTGTACCGACGGGACGTTTCGGTCACCTTTGTCGCTTACGTCATGATAAACTGGGGTGAAATTCGAAGACTCAATTTGTTTCTTGTCATTACACTCCAAAAAATGAAGGGATTTATGTATACGGTCAAAATCGGGCTTGCCTAATTTATTATGACTAATAGAGACAGAGGTTACAAACCAAAGGTCCGACCTCACGTTGTATCGAACCACGGTGCGAAGATGGATTGCAGAGTTCATGAACCAATGACTTATCGAGATTGAGACAAGCCGAGATCGAGACCGAAGCGGGATAAAGATCGAGCGAGATCGAAGAAAGCCTGCTAAGTCGAATAACAGAAAGCCGAGATATCCGTGATCGGGCCAGGGTCGTGGCGAAAATCTCGACACGTATCAAGTCAGGACCGGTTAATTAGCCAATCATGAGATTTTCTTCTGTATTTAGAATTGTACCATAAGTAGAATTCATCTACTATATAAAGGAGATTCTAATCATTTGTAATCATCACATTCACGCATAACAAAGCAATATAATACATTTTCTCTCTTAAGCTCTCTTATTCTGCTGTTCAATTCATCTTTTTCAATTATACATTCATTTGGTGGGCGATCCATCTCGAGGGCCAAACTGTATTTCATATCGGTTTGCGTTATTTTACAGTCAATTTCTAACATTAGTTCTCATATTCATCAATTTGTGCCAAGTGAAATCCCATATTCTTAAAATCACTTATAAATTTAATTGTTATCCAATTATAAGGGTAAACATCTTTATATATTGCAGGAGTTCCAACTGATTTTTAACCCCTATCTCTTGAAGAAAGTATATTTTTCCCTAAGTACTTTACCATTTAGATATTTATGTGTACCATTGGCGTCCAAGAAATTATCTATATCCCCATGCATATTATTGGTGGAGAAAATGGTTGCTAGAGTCAAATGTTGGTCTTCAAATTTTTTATGTAGGCACATTGCAACTAATAAAACGTATACTTTTTGAAGTACAAATATGGGCTCAAATATTTCTACCTCCAAAAAAGGCTATCACGATGGTGACAATATTTGCATGAACTTCTTATAGAATGGCTCAAAAGAGAATGCAAAAAAGAACTCTATTGCCTAGGAAACCCTTTGGTAGTCAAATCAGTAGGGGGGCCTCAATATCTTACACTTTTCATACTGGAGTAAAGCTGCAGTACTGAAACTATTATAGGTTATTGCACTGAAGAAGGACAAACTATGGATACATAAGCACTACCGCAAAGCAATGAGTTAAGTCAAATGGATATACCGAGATCAGTTAGCTGAGTAGTGATAAAAATCATTGATTAGCAGAACTTTTTGACAACTGAAATTTCACACTTGAATTCGTGTGTGGGGTCCATAGTGAATAAAAGAAAAAGAAAAGAGAAAATAGGATTGGAGGAAAAGAAGGCCATGGTAAGCGCTGCAGAAACCAAGTGCAAAATCATAACAAATTGGTTTTGGTTTTGGTTTTTAGTTGTTACCAATCTTGCAACTTGCAAGAACCAAATCTGATTGGTTCACTTGGACGGCAAATTTGCCTATAAAGGAACTATTCGTTCCTCAAAGGAACACCAAAATCAGAGAGAACGCAATAGAGCATAGAGAGTAATCCGACAATCCATGGATAAATAATGAGTGTGAGTAATATTGTAGTGAGGTATTTAAAATAAAGAATATTATTTCTTTTAAAGTTGTAGTAGTATCTTGACACTACTAAGTTGTAATATTATAGTGGAAATATTACTCCGCTCGGGTATTGTATTTTACTCCGTTAAAAGATTTGGTGTCTTTGTTACTCTCTTGTGTCATTGTTATTTACCATGGATATTATTCATGAGTGGGATATTTTTTTTCCCAACAACGTGGTATCAGAGACATGGCGAATAATGGTCTGTTGTCTTTTCAATACCCGTCTCACAAAAGATAATTATGAAAAATGGTGTCTACGTGTCACGACCCAAAATCCTAACTCAGGTCGTGATGGCGCCCAACAGCGGGGTCGGGCAAGCCAACACTCAGTTTACTAAGGGTTCTTTCTTATTTGATTAAACATTTCAACATATACCAAGTTTTAAAGCTTAGAACATAAATCAAAAAGGATCATTAGCCAGTTTAAATCAAACGCGGTCATAAGGAGGCGTGAGCCAACATATATACAGACCTGTAATCCATAATAACTACCACATGTGTGTGCCAGGATCTAGTGTCATAAGTCTTACGGGCATACTAACAGAATATACAAAAGATATAATATACAGTCCCACTGTCTGAAAGAAATAGACGGGAAATAAGAAAAAGAAACTCCATGGTGCTGCCGGAGATCGCCAGGAGAAGCAGCTCACCGTGAAGTCAGGTCCGTCTATAATCAGAATCAAGCTCCGGTCTGACAACCAGATGCACCAACCTCAGAACCTGTACAATCAAGTACAGAAGCGTAGCATGATTACATAAATATATATGTACCCACTGAGTATCCCGTCTAATCTTGAAGAAGTAGTGACGAGAAGTCGACTTGACACTCACTAAGGTCCAACAATATAATTTAACAGAATATGATGAAAACGGTAGGCATGTAAAGGTAGTGAAACAGCAAATATATAAGGCACTGAAATCCAAGTAAATACTGGAAGTAAATAAACAATAACTACTTCATCTTCCCCCAAATATCTGTCAAATCAATATCCATGAATTCAGTAACAATTTCTCATGCGCATACGGGATAAGGACAACCAGCCTGAGCTATAAAATAATCATATTTGTGCACTGTCGAGGGTCGAACAGCCCGAACCATAAGTGCAACTTTGCCATAAAGTACTCATATCTATGCACTGTCGAGGGTCGAACGGCCCGAACCATAAGTGCATATTTCAATCCACCGTGGCATACGGCCCGCTCCTATGAGAGTGGGGGCAATCACACTCTGCTCGCGGAATGTAAGTTGCGAAGCGGTCACATGCACACACAATATTCTTTTTAAATTACTTTTTAGTGAACAATTCCTTAAAATTTCTCAAATTCCATGATCTCAGGGAAATAAGCCGCATGTAACATTAATTCATTAAGCATATAGTTCATTTCAAGGAAAACACAAGGCATGATGTGGGCCTAACTACCCGGACATAATAATAATAGCCGCTACGTACGGACTCTCGCCACTTTGTACGTACATATCCACCAAAAACATCACACATAGCATCTAAAATCACCTACGGGGACAATTCCCTCTTACAAGGTTAGAAAGGAGACTCACCTCGCGTCGAACCTACTCCCCGGGTCAAGAATGCGCCCGAAACTCCGAACTCGTCACTCAAGGACTCGAAACTAATCAAACGTTACGTAAATATATCAAATTATACTCAAAGCATGGAATTATCCTACTATTTAGTCAAATTCATCATTCTTGAAGAAATCTCAAAATCCAACCCGGGGCCCGCATGCTCGGATTCCGAAAACTCTCGAAGGAAACACTCACCCATAACCTAAGGATCGTTAATATATGATTTATGTATGAATTCATAGCCAATTCACGGGTAATTATCTAAATTCTCGAAAGCTCTAGGTTACTACCCAAATCCTTAATTTTCCATTAATTAGGTAGTTAAATTCAACTAGGAATTCATGCATTAACTAACTTTAGGATAGAATTCACTTACCTTTTAGTAGCTAGGTCGTGGGACTCTTTTCCAAGATCTCAAGATCGTCTATGGTGGAAGAAAATGGAGTGAAAATGAGATAATCCCGCATTTAAAGACCTTACTGCCTACAAGGGTTTCCGCACCTGCGACTCGACGACCGCACCTGCGGTCTCGCGCCTGCGAGAAAGGACTCGCACCTGCGGAAGATGGGACAAGGGCCTGAGCTTGCACCTGTGGGCAGGAGTCCGCACCTGCGCGAAAAAGGCTCGCACCTGCGAGAACTGGGCAGCCCAGCTAGGGGTCGCACCTGCGAGGCTGGGACCGCAGGAGCGGTCCCGCACCTGTGACTGGGCAATCGCATTTGCGGTAACACCAGAACAAGTGCACCAGCAGTTGCTTCAGCTGGTTTTTGGCCTCGTTTGGTGCCCGAGAGGCACCTGGGCCCACCCGAGCCCCCATCCAAATATACCAACAAGTCCCAAATTATAATACGGACTCGTTCGAGCCTTCGGAACACCCAAACAACGCTAAAACTCAAAATCACACCTCAAAACCCCTAGAATCAAACGTAGGAACTTTAAGTTTCTTGAATTCGCTAACAATGCGCCGAACCGACCTATACTACTCGGAGTGACACTAAATTTTGTAGGCAAGTCATAAATAACATAATGGAACTATTCCTGGTCTTGTAAATTCCGTTCGGACCTCGATAACACAAAAACACGCCCCAAACCACAATATGAACTTAAGGAAACTCTTATTCCGATATTGGGCATCGAAACGCTCCCGGGTCATCCAAAACCCATTCTGAACATATGCCCAAGTCTGAAATCATCATACGAAGCTACCATAACTGTCGAAACTTGATTCTGAGGTCGTTTACTAAAAATGTTGACCGAAGTCAAACTTGGCCAAAAAGGCCAACCTTGAGGAACTAAGTGTTCCAATATCGCTCTAAACACTTCCGAATCCCGAACCACCTGTCCCCGCAAGTCATAAATCACAATAAAACGCCATGGAAAGTTTTATTTAGGGAAACGAGGTCCGATAACGCAAAATGACTGGTCGAGTCGTTACATTCTCCACCTCTTAAACATACGTTCGTCCTCGAACGGGTCTAGAATCATACCTGAAGTGCTGAATAAGTGCGGATATCTGCTCTGCATCTCGTCCTTAGACTCCCAGGTTGCTTCCTCGACTGGTTGGCCCCTCCACTGGACCTTCACCACAGAAACTCTCTTGGACCTCAACTGGCGATCTTGTCTATCAATAATAGCAATTGGCTCCTCCTAGTAGCCCACCCTCTCATCCAACTGAATAGTGCTGAAATCAACCACATGAGAGAAGTCGGCGTGGTACCGCCGGAGCATGGATACATGGAAGACCCGATGAACTCCTGATAAACTGGGAGGTAAAGCTAGCTCATAAGCAACCTCACCAACACGCCTCAACACCTCAAAGGGACCTATAAACCTCGGGCTCAACTTCCCCTTCTTTCCGAACCTTATAATACCCTTCATTGGCGACCCCTTCAATAGAACCTTGTCTCCCTCCATAAATGATACATCACGTGCCCTCTGATCCGCGTAACTCTTCTGTCTGGACTGTGCTGTGCGAAGCCTCTCCTGAATCAACTTCACCCTCCCAAAGCATCCCTCACCAGGTCGGTGCCATATAACTTAGCCTCGCTAGGCTCAAACCACCCGATAGGAGAACGGCAATTGTAAGCAAACTCGGTCAAAGGAAAGAACTGGTCCTACTGACCTCCGAAGTCAATCACGCATGCCCTGAGCATGTCCTCCAATATCTGAACTGTACGCTCCGACTGGACATCAGTCTGAGGGTGAAATGTTGTGCTGAGATCTATCTGGGTACCCATCTCACTATACAATGCTCTCTAGAAGTGCGAGGTGAACTGAGGACCTCGATCTGATATAATGGACACCGGAACACCGTGCAACTAGACTATCTCCCGAATGTTGATCTGGGTAACCTCTCAGAAGTATATGTAGTAGCTACAGGAATGAAATTTGCCGATTTGGTCAATCTATCCACAATGACCCAAACCGCGTCAACCTTCCACAAAGTCTGAGGCAACCCAACCACGAAGTCCATAGTGATGTTCTCCCATTTTCACTCAGGAATGGGCATCTGCTGAAGTAGGCCTCCTGGCCTCTGGTGCTCATACTTCACCTGCAGGCAATTAAGACACCTAGTCGCATACTCCACAATGTCCTTCCTCATCCGCCTCCACCAGTAATGCTGCTTCAAATCACGATACATCTTCGTAGCACCAGGATGAACAGAATACCAAGAAATGCCTCCTCTAGAATCCTCTCCCTCAGGCCATCAACATTAGGAACACATAAACGGCCCTGAAGTCTCAGAACACCATCCTCGCCAATAGTAACCTCCTTGGCACCACCCTGTACCACTGTCTCCCGAAGCTCTGCTAGGCACGGGTCATCGAACTGTCGGGCCTTAATCTCCCCCAATAATGAAGACTGAGCAACCACATGTGCTAAAACTCGATGAGGCTCTGAAAGTTCTAATCTCACCAGGCGATTAGCCAAGGACTGAATGTCCAAGGCTAGAGGTCTCTCCTCTGCTGCAATATAAGCCAAGCTACCCATACTCTCTGCCTTCTTGCTCAAGGCATCTGCTACCACATTTGCCTTGCCCAGATGATAAATAATGGTGATATCATAATCCTTCAATAACTCAAGCCATCTGCGCTACCTCATATTAAGATCTCTCTGCTTGAACAAGTGCTGCAAGCTGCGGTGGTCTGTATAAACCTCACAGGACACCCCATACAAGTAGTGCCTCCAAATCTTAAGAGCATGAACAATCGCCGCCAACTCCAAATTGTGCACAGGGTAATTCTTCTCATGAACCTTCAGCTGGCACGAATCATAAGCAATAACTCTCCCTTCCTGCATGAACACACACCCCAAGCCAATGTGTGAAGCGTCGCAATATGCTGTGTACATCCCAGAACCGGAAGGCAATACCAGAACTGGTGCTGAAGTCAATGCCGCCTTGAGCTTCTAAAAGCTCGCCTCACACTCGTCGGACCATCTAAACGGGGCATTCTCTTGAGTCAATCTAGTCAATGGAGCTGCAATAGAAGAGAAACCCTCCAGAAATCAGCGATAATAGCCTGCTAGGCTCAAAAAGCTCCTGATCTCTGTAGCTGAAGTAGGACGCGGCCAACTCTGAACTGCCTCGATCTTCTGAGGATCAACCTTGATACCCTCTCCGGATACCACATGCCCCAAGAATGCTACGAAATCCAACCAGAACTCACACTTGGAGAACTTAGCATATAACTTATGTTCTCGCAAAGTCTGGAGAACAACTCTCAAATGCTGCTCGTGCTCCCCCAAGCTACGTGAGTAAATCAAGATGTCATCAATAAAGATTGTTGACCCATGTCACTGAATAGTTTTGAAGATTGACAAATGGCTGACCATTTGAACCAGGTCCATCAGAGCACACATCTTGAACTGAATAGCTGGCACATGAACCGTATATGCATAGGAGATATTTGTGAATGTGAAATATCAATGAACCAAGAGATTGTCTCCTAATGCGAATAGGTTGCAAACTGATCAGAAGATTGAAGTCGACTTCATCAAGGAAAGTAACAAAATAAAGGAAGTTGAGTTTGATACGAATTTGTTCACCCAGGTAGAGTTGGACTAGAATTGGACGACAAGCTCAACTGACTCTATAAATACTTGATGTATTTCTGCTGGAATGACAGACGCACAAAAGCTGAAGTGAATCAAAATTCTGAAAGCAAAGTTTCCAGAGTCAATTTGCTAGCAGAGTCATTGTGCGATTAAAAGGCTACAGATCAACTGGAAGAACCAGTTCCATCTGATTAATTATTGAGTCTAGTTGATTGTAGTAGGAGTTTTAATATTGTATCTTTCAGCTTTCATAGAAGCAATTGTAATAGGTAGGCATTGTTCAAGTTGGAGTTAACTTGAGTCGTGAAGAAATTAGCTAGGGGTTAGTTACTACAAAGGGATTAGAGTTAGTCCTAGGATTACAAAAGAGTTTATTTTGTAAGTCCGTTTGGCTTAGAGTATTTAGTGAAGAGTTTTGAGCAAATCCTACTGAGGAGTAGGTCGTGGTTTTTTCACCTTTTGAGCCAGGTGTTTTCCACGTAAAAATCTTTGTGTTTTTATTTTACTGCTTTTAATATTCCACGACAGTATAAGTAAGTACATCAAGAAGAACCAGGTTCTTCTATTGAGACAACACTCGAAAATTGGGTACNGTGTATTAATATGATTTCCTGGATACTAATAATGTTTATCTATCTTTGTAAATTGAGGAAATTTAAAGATTTCTAACAGGATGAACCTGGTTCCTCCATGATGATTCATCTGACTGACAAGGTACGTACTCTTCTCCATATATTAATTCAATTATAGTCATACATGAGCAGGATTTTTTCCATAATTGGTTCAAACACAAATACTTCGTAGTCACCCAAACTGAACCAATTTCAAGACGTCCAGTCTTCACTTAATTAGCCTAGGTTAAGGGAAAATTAAATGTCTAATCAAGTCAGTCCTTCGGTGATTAGACTCCTACTTGAGTACAAATTCTGCAGGTTGAAATCTCCCTAGCCATATCTTATAAAAGATCATCATTACTTTTCTCTTCATAAAGCTACCCTCAAACCAAGTTCAACTCATACTACACAACCTAAAACTGATAACTCGCCTTTTTTCCTAACAATACATAATAATGTCTTCACCACCACCAGCTTCTTCTTCTAATTCATCACCTAATCGTGATTATGATGGAGGACATTCTGAATCTGTCTCCAATTCTCCATCCGTTTACAGTTCTGAATCACCAGAAATTTCATCAACCCCTGAAAATACACCCATTCCTGAACCCATTCCAAACCTTACTACTGCCCCCAAGAATCATCGTGTCAAAGTTCTTGCCCGAAAATATGTTTCTTCTGGGGTTAGGAAAAAATTCTTGGAGGATCTTTGGTTCAACCAGTTCTGAAAAAGGTAATCTTGAAATCAGTTCTGAATTTACTTCTGCTGATAAAAGATTCATGTTGGTTGGGTCTGTTATTGATGTTGAAGTACCTGGAAGGCAGAGGGGTGGTAGAAAAGAAAGAATTCTTGAGAGAGAGGGAAAATAATTTGTGAGGGGATGCCACGCTGGTTATATGTGGTCCCATTCCTGAAACTGTTGGAGAAAACGTCACAGATTTAGGGGGAAGCATAGTTGAGGAAGCTGTAGCAGGTCTTGCAAGTTTGAAGAAAGGAACAGATGAACCTGGTTCATCTGGGGAAGAAACATTGGCTGAAAGTCTGAAGAAACTAGGGAGTCATATAACCCCACGAAAAGAAGGAATCAGAAGTCCAAGAAGGCAACTCACCCAGTTCTTTTAAAGAAAAGAAATTTTTTTGAAGTTGCTGATGTTACTGCTCCAAAAGTAAGGGCTACTCGTAGCACTGTGAGAGATGAAGAAGATAAATTAGAAAAGGCTCTGAAAGAGAGCAATAAGAAGAGGGCAGCAAAAGGAAAAGCAAAATTTGGAGAGCCTGTTGAGGCTATTGAGATTGAAGAGACGACGTTGGACCTGGTCCAACAGGAGGAGCAGCCTACTCCAGGTGTGGCTGAGACACCAAGACCCACAAAGGCTAATGCTTCTTCAAAGAAGTAAGCTAGAATGTCTGTCACACCAACAAGATCTGTTAAGAGGACCAGGGCCAAGCCAAAGAAAGTGAAAATTGTTGAGAAAGAGGATGATGATGCAGACTGGAGTGGAGAGGAGGAGAAGGAAATAGGAGAGGTGACTGACAGAGTTACCATGTTTGGAAAAAGAACAATACTGAAGGGTAAGCTGGTGAAGGATCTAGAGGAGCCTGGAATGCAATATCTGCTGGAAACTCTGGAGGTGCAGGGCTGGAAGGACATGGTCCTTCGCATGGAAGGAAGGCTGGCAAGGGCTGAGTTGGTAGAATTCATGGAAAATGCCATTGTCAAGGAAGGCAGGGTCACCTCCATGGTCAAAGGAATTGAAGTTTCCTTTGATGCTAAAGAACTGGGTGTTATTCTGAACATACCAGCTGAGGGCTATGAGGACTACACAAGGCAAAGATGGCCTTGTCTAGATGGGATGGCCTCAGCAATCAACATCACCAGATTCTTCAGTGATAGTGAGAAGGAGATTGAACCCAGGCCGGTTTACAAGAGTGAAATGAAGCCAGAGCACAAGCTACTCTTCGAGTTCGTCATCAAGTTCCTACTGCCTAGACAAGAAAGAAGGCACATTGCAAATTATATGGATCTTACCTTGATGGAATGCTTGTATAGGGGAAAGCAAATAAATTGGTCGGCTATTATCATCCAACTCTTTGACAGAGTTATGAATGGAACCAAAGCACACGCAATTCCATATGGCTTCATTCTGACAATAGTGCTTGCACATTTTGGGGTTCCAATAAAGAAGGCTGAGATGGCTACTGCCAAAGACTATTTTGGGAAGGAAACTTTGCTGACATGTGACTACAATGTCAATGTTCCTGTGGATGAACCTGGTTCATCTAGGAAGCAACCAGTCAACAGCAAAGTTAGAACTCTGGTGCAGGAAAACGAGATTAAGGATATGGAGATCCTTCGTTTGAAGTCTCGTGTGATTGAGGTTGAAGCTGAGCGAGATGCTCTTAGGGATGAATTAGAAAAGGAGAAATAAAAGAACGAGGGTGTTCTTCAGCAGATGCTTTCTCTCCTACAATCCAAGACCACAACCTCCTCTGCACCTTCCCATCCTTAGGCTTTCCAGAGCTTCCAAAACCCCTCTTTAGACCAGTTGATCAGTTTCAGTTATTTTTACTCTGTTTTTTGCTCATGGTTGGTTTGTTTTTGTTTTTCTGTATGGTGGTTGATAATCGTTACTAATCAATGAATTTTGCTTCTAGTTATTGACTTGTCTCAATTTCTTAGTTAGCTAACATTTATTGGCTTCTTGTGTTGATTAATCATGCTTTGCACCTGCAGTTGCCTCAATGGCCATGAGTAATAATTAATAAATCTGGTAAGTATATCATTTTTCATACTTTTCGATGATGCCAAAAAGGGGAAGATATGTGGCTGGAAAAAAAATTCAAAGCCATATTTATAACCTAATGAACCTGGATTCTCTATGATTAATGCTTAAAACCATACAAAGTGTTTGAAGTGTATATAGGATTAAGCACATAATTTGTCATCATCAAAAAGGGGGAATTTGTAGACCCATGTCACTGCATAGTTTTGAAGATTGACAAATGGCTGACCAGTTGAACCAGGTCCATCAGAGCACACATCTTGAACTGAATAGCTGGCACATGAANAAAATAAAGGAAGTTGAGTTTAGTACGAATTTGTTCACCAAGGTAGAGTTGGACTAGAATTGGACGACAAGCTCAACTGCCTCTATAAATACTTGACGTATTTCTGCTGGAATGACATACGCACAAAAGTTTAAGTGAATCAAAAGCCTGAAAGCAAAGTTTCCAGAGTCAATTTGCTAGCAGAGTCATTGTGCGATTAAAAGGCTACAGATCAACTAGAAGAACCAGTTCCATCTGATTAATTATTGAGCCTAGTTGATTGTAGTAGGAGTTTTAATATTGTATCTTTCAGCTTTCATAGAAACCATTGTAATAGGTACGAATTGTTCAAGTTAGAGTTAACTTGAAGCGTGTAGAAATTAGCTAGGGGCTAGTTACTACAAAGGGATTAGAGTTAGTCCTAGGATTACAAAAGAGTTTATTTTGTAAGTCCGTTTGGCTCAGAGTATNTAAAGTAACTTATCTTCTTATGTGGTATTGACGTCTAAACATCAAAGACAATGACAAAGGAATCAATATACGACCTGAACACCCTATTCATCAAGTCCATGAATGTTGTTGGGGAATTAGTCAAGCCAAAAGACATCACCAGTAACTCATAGTGGCCATATCTCGTACGGAAAGCAGTCTTCGGATTCGAGGCCCGAATCTTCAACTGATGGTATCCCGATCTCAAATCAATCTTAGAAAATACTCGAGCACCCTGCAACTGGTCAAACAAATCATCGATGCGCCGCAAAGGGTACTTGTTCTTAATGGTGACCTCTTTCAACTGGCGGTAATCAATACACATCTGCATGGACCCATCCTTCTTCTTCACGAATAGAACTGGAGCACCCCACGGCGATACACTCGGTCTGATGAACCCCTTAGCCAACAACTCCTCAAGATGCTCCTTCAACTCCTTCAACTCTTTCGGAGCCATACGGTACGGAGGAATAGATATAGGCTGGGTGCCTGGAGCTAAATCAATGCAGAAATCAATATCACGATCCGGAGGTATTCCCAGAGGGTCTGAAGGAAATACATCAGCAAACTCTCGAACAACTGGCACTGAATCAATTGTCGGAGACTCCGCGGTGGTCTTCCGCACATAAGCAAGATAGGCCAGACAACCTTTCTTGACCATATGTCGAGCCTTCATGAATGAAATAACTCGGCTGGCTGCACTAACTGAGGAACCTCTCCACTCCAACCTAGGCGACTCGGGCATGGCTAAAGTAACTGTCTTGGCATGGAAATCTAGCACGGCATGATAAGGAGATAGCCAATCCATGCCTAGAATAACCTCAAAATCAACCATGTCGAGCAATAAAAGGTTCGCTCTGGTCTCAAACCCACAGAAGGTGATCATACAAGAACGACAGATCCGGTCTACCACCACAGAATCGCCCACAGGGGTGGACACATATATAGGAGAACCCAAGGACTCGCGAGGAGCATCCAAAAAATGAGCAAATAATGTTGAAACATATGAATAGGTGGATCCTGGATCAAATAATATTGAAGCCTCTCTACCACATACTGAGATAATACTTGTGATCATGGCGTATGAGGCCACTGCATCTGACCTGGCCGGAATGGCATAGAATCTAGCTGGAGTACCGGAAGACTGAGCTCCACTAGAGTGAACAGGAGCTGCCTGACCTCCCCCTGACTGGCCTCCACCTCTAGGACGACCCCTGTTGACCTGTCCTCCACCTCTAGGTGGCCGGACTGCTGGTGCTGGACCCATCGGCTGATAACCCTGTTGCACGGCCTTGCCCCAAAATCTGGGACAATGCCTCCTCATATGACCTGGCTCCTCACACTCGTAACAACCTCCAGGTACCATAGTCTGTTGCCCCGAAGAAGAACCCTGAATGGCCGGAGGGCGATGTGATCCCTCTGTCATAGCACTGAAGTAGGGTTGGAGGATCTCGAATGACTGGGATAACCACTGGGTGAACTCTGAATGGCTGCAGGACGGTAGGAACACTCTGGCATGGTGCTGAAATGAGGCCTCGCTGGAACACCTCGGGGAGGTGGTGGAGGTGCTGAATATGAAGGCCTACTGGGATGACTACTGCTAAACTGACCTCTGCCCCTAACTGGGGCTCCTCTGAAATCTCCGGAGAATCTATCCCTCTTGTCCTGCTGCCCCTGCTCCCTGCTCCTTGACCGATACCCCTCGATCCTGTGAGCAATCTCTACCACGAGCTGATAAGGAGTACCCATCTCCACCTCTTGGGCCATGGTGTCCCTAATACCTGGATGCAACCCAGCCACAAATCTTCGCACCCTCTCTGCATCAGTAGGTAGTATCATGAGTGCATGGCGAGACAACTCTGAAAATCTGGCCTCATAATCTATCACTGACATATGTCCCTGTTCTAGCCACTCAAACTCATACTGCAGCTCTTCCCTCTCAGAGGGAAGGATATATCTATCCAGAAACATCTGCATGAACTGCTCCCAAGTGATAGGAGGAGAATCTGCTGGCCTGCTGAGAATATAGGACTGCCACCACCTACGAGCTCTGCCCTCCAACTGGAAGGTAGTGATCCACTCCATGGGACTCTAGTATCCTCATGTTGTGTAGTCTGTCCCTGCACCTGTCCACAAAATCCTGGGCATCCTCTCCTCGCTCACCCCCAAATACTGGAGGGTGCAATCGAGTCCATCTATCCATTAACTTCTGCGGATCGCCATCCGCAGCTGGTCTGGGCTCAGGTGTTGTTGCAACAGGCTGGACCCCACCCACGGGCAGTGTACCCGGGGTATGATGTAATGTTGTTGTCTAGCCTACAGCTTGGGCAGTAGGGGTCTGGACTCCACTTCCCTCCTGAGAAGCGGCAGGATCTGCTGGAAATAAACCAGCCTGGGACATAGTGTCCATAAATCTCATCATACGGCCCATGACCTCCTGGAAGCCTGGCGTCGTCATGAAGTCTACTGGAGCAGGATCTACTGAGGGCACCTGGTCCTGCTCCTCTATGATAGGATCCTCTGGTGGTGGTGAAACCGGAATAGCTCTGGGATGCGCTCGTCCCCTACCTCGGGTCGGTGCCCTCCCCCGGCCTCTTCCACGGCCTCAGACAATGGGGGTAGCGGCCTCTCCCCGGTCTAGAACATCAGATGCACGCGTCCTCACCATCTGTAAGAGAATAGAAGAATGAGATTTGGTAAACTATCGACTGCACGATAGAATAAGAATAAATAGAGGTTTCCTAATACCCTATAGCCTCCTGAAGATAAGTACAGACGTCTCCGCACAGATCCGCAAGACTCTACTGGGTTTTCCCGTGACTCGTGAGACTTACGTGAACCTAGTGCTCTGATACCATGTTGTCACAGCCTAAAATCCTAACTCAGGTCGTGATGGCGCCCAACAGCAGGGTCGGGCAAGCCAACAATCAATTTACTAAGGGTTCTTTCTTATTTGATTAAACATTTCAACATATACCAAGTTTTAAAGCTTAGAACATAAATCAAAAAGGATCATTAGCCAGTTTAAATCAAAAGCGGTCATAAAGAGGCGTGAGTCAGCATATATATAGACTCGTAATCCATAATAACTACCACGTGTGTGTGCCAGGAACTAGTGTCACAAGTCATACGGGCATACTAACAGAATATACAAAAGATATAATATACAGTCCCACTGTCTGAAACAAATAGACGGGAAATAAGCAAAAGAAACTCCATGGTGTTGCCGGAGATCGCCAGGAGAAGCAGCTCACCTTGAAGTCAGGTCCGTCTATAATCAAAATCAAGCTCCGGCCTGACAACCAGATGCACCAGCCTCAGAACTTGTACAATTAAGTACAGAAGCGTAGCATGAGTACATAAATATATATGTACCCAGTGATTTTCCCGTCTAATCTCGAAGAAGTAGAGACGAGAGGTCGACTTGACACTCACTAAGGTACAATAATATAATTTAACAGAATATGATGAAAATGGTAGGCAAGTAAAGGTAGTGAAGTAGCAAATATATAAGGCACTGAAATCCAAGTAAATACTGGAAGTAAATAAATAATTACTACTTCATCTTCCCCCAAATATCTGTCAAATCAATATCCATGAATTCAGTAAAAATTTATAATGCGCATACGGGATAAGGACAACCGGCCTGAGCCATAAAATAATCATATATGTGCATTGCCGAGGGTCGAACGGCCCAAACCATAAGTGCATCTTTCAATCCGCTGTGGCGTACGGCCCGCTCCCATGAGAGTGGGGGAAATCACACTCCGCTCGCTGAATGTAAATTGCGAAGCGGTCACATCCACACACAATATTCTTTTTAAATTACTTTTCAGTGAACAATTCCTTAAAATTTCTCAAATTCCATGATCTCAGGGAAATAAGCCGCATGTAACATTAATCCATTAAGCATATAGTTCATTACAAGGAAAACACAAGGCATGATGTGGGCCTAACTACCCGGACATAATAATAATAGCCGCTACGTATGGACTCTCGTCACTTTGTACGTATAGCCCCCACAAACATCACACATAGCATTTAAAATCACCTACAGGGACAATTCCCTCTTACGAGGTTAGAAAGGAAACTCACCTCGCGTCGAACCTACTCCCCGGGTCAAGAATGCGCCCGAAACTCCGAACTCGTCACCCAAGGACTTGAAACTAATCAAACGTTACGTAAATATTTCAAATTATACTCAAAGCATGGAATTCTCCTACTATTTAGTCAAATTCATCATTCTTGAAGAAATCCCAAAATCCAACCCCGGGCCCGCATGCTCGGATTCCGAAAATTCTCGAAGGAAACACTCACCCATAACCTAAGGATCATTAATATATGATTTTTGTATGAATTCATAGCCGATTCACGGGTAATTCTCTAAATTCTCGAAAGCCCTAGGTTACTACCCAAATCCTTAATTTTTCACTAATTAGGTAGTTAAATTCAACTAGGAATTCATGCATTAACTAACTTTAGGATAGAATTCACTTACCTTTTAGTAGCTAGGTCGTGGGACTCTTTTCCAAGCTCTCAAGATCGTCTATGGTGGAAGAAAATGGAGTGAAAATGGGATAATCCCGCATTTAAAGACCTTACTGCCTACAGGGGTTTCCGCACCTGCGACTCGACGACCGCACCTGCGGTCTCGCGCCTGCGAGAAAGGACTCGCACCTGCGGAAGATGGGACAAGGGCCTGGGCTCTCACCTGCGGGCAGGAGTCCACACCTGCGGGGAAAGGGCCCGCACCTACGAGAACTGGGCAGCCCACCTGGGGGTCGCACCTGTGACTGGGCAACCGTACCTGCGGTCACACCAGAACAGGTGCACCTACAGTTGCTTCAGCTGGTTTATGGCCTCGTTTGGTGCCCGAGAGGCACCTGGGCCCACCAGAGCCCCCGTCCAAATATACCAACAAGTCCCAAATGATAATACGGACTCGCTCGAGCCTTCAAAACACCCAAACAATGCTAATACTCAAAATCTAACCTCAAACCCCTATAATCAAACTTAGGAACTTTAAGTTTCTTGAATTCGCTAACAATGCGCCGAACCGACCTATACTACTCGGAATGACACCAAATTTTGCAGGCAAGTCATAAATGATATAACGGAACTATTCCCGGTCTTAGAAATTCTGTTCGGACCTCGATAGCACAAAAACATGCCCCAAACCACAATATGAACTTAAGGAAACTCTTATTCCAATATTGGGCGTTGAAACGCTCCCGGGTCATCCAAAACCCATTCTGAACATACGCTGTTACACCCCATGTTTTCGTACAATGGAAGTACACCATAAGTAAATTGAGATAAGCTCGGAAACGAGATGTTACATTCCATTTTTCGTATGTTAGAGTTTCATCGTAAGGTAATCGACATAAGTTTGAGAAAGAGATTATTTGGAGATTATAAGGATTATGGTATTTTAAACAAGTGATGAGTAAATTGGTGAAGGTGAGAGGGTAAGTAAATCAACGAAAATAAATTTCATCGAAGTTTGATATTTTGGGATAAAATATGGCCCGAGCTACAATACCTGGTATTTATGGACTAGTACCATACAAGGTACCACATGGCCATGATAGTGAGGTGTATAAGGTATGCTAAAAATGAGCAATATCTTAAGTAATTTGGGATAATTTTTAATTATGTGAATAATTGGTTAATTATTAGGTAATGGGACATTACCTAGTTAATTAAAGAGTTGTGGGTGATTAATTAAAGAATGTGGTTGAGATAAAATACCCCCCACGTGGTAGCCCCTCAATTCCAAATTATGACTCTTATATTATGAGTGAAAGGTGGCATTAAGAGAGTCTTTTTGGTGGCTTAGTCATTATGAAAGTGGGTCCCACACCTATGTATAAGAAATATATAACTTAAGAGTCTTATGAATCTTAAAAAGGAACCTCATTCATTTGCCTTCTCTATCTTCTTTATGCTCCCAACAGAATCACATTTCAAAATCTTGCCTCTAATTATAGTGGAATTATGTACACCTCCACCCAAGAACTGCAACCCGTACATTATCGACATTGAAATTAACCCGGTTCTCAAGGCACACTTGAATGCAAGCCTGCATATCAATTGTGTACGGTATTATTTGGATCATTTCATATACATCTGCATATATGAAAGTAACGCCAGGCTTCAACAATTCAAATGAAAGTGAGATTTTGCAATTATAACGGAGTACGGTGAAATTTTCTCAAGAATATCATACAGATTTACCCTTACTTCGATCCACCGTTACATGTTGTCGCAATTGAAATGTGTTAGAGAGATTGCCAAGAGAATCGATCCAGGTATGTTAAGGCTATCCCTTCTTTCTTTTGGCATGATCCATACAATACGAATGAAACGAGCAAATGCACAACTTCCATAAACAACTCTATTCATAGAAGTATTAGAGGTGCCTATGTTCTTGAATTTCCATGTGTCTTATTATTTTATCATTTGTTCATGGGTCTCAGAAAATACGTAAGTTGATAAATTTTATTTCATGATATTAATCAGAGGCAAAATGGTCTTATGACACTCCGAAATATTTTATTGACGTACTTCTCATGCATTGCATTCATTTACATTGAACCATGACTAGATGGAGTTATATACGCGTATATATGTATTTTATATGTATATAGGATATGGGAAAAGGTTACGGCGTTATATACGCACTACCAATTGATCAGCTGGTATACGTTGATGATTTTTCCACAGTGGCCGAAATGATATGATGGGATGCCCTCAGAGGCTTGATGGTGTTATGAACGCATATACCCATGCATGGTATGACATTTATATGCATATGCATGACATTATAATAATTTAAATGATTCACAGAGCTATTCAGATATACATGTTGAGTCTTTTACTCCATGTTTCTCTCATGTCAATGGTTTACTAATTTTCATTCCTTACATACTCGGTACATTATTTGTACTGACGTCCCTTTTGCTTGGGGACGCTGCGTTTCATGCCCGCAGGTCCTGATAGACAGGTTGAAAGTCCTACAAGTAGGCTATCAGCTCAACGGAAGGTGTTGGTGTGCTCCATTTGCTCCGGAGTTGCCTATATGGTCAGTATGATTAGGACATGTACTTATTAGTATGGCGGGGCCCTGTTTCCACCCTTATGACATTTATGTACTCTTAGAGGATTGTAGACATATGTCGTGTATGTGAAAGATTGTATGGCATTTTCGGCCTATATTTTGAGTTTATAAATGATCATGTTAGCCTATTAGGCCCGTATGTCACGTGTATATGATGATATAATAAGAAATATTACGTTGGTACTCGGTTGAGTAAAGTACCGGGTACCTTGGAGGCCCATCAATTTGGGTCGTGACATACACCCAAGTCTAAAATCATCATACGAAGCTACCGGAACCGTCGAACCTCGATTCCGAGGTCGTTTACTAAAAATGTTGACCAAAGTCAAACTTGGATAAAAAGGCCAACCTTGAGGAACTAAGTGTTCCAATATCGCTCTAAACACTTCCGAATCCCGAACCACCCATCCCCGCAAGTCATAAATCATAATAAGCCGCTATGGGAAGTTTTATTTAGGGGAACGGGGTCCGATAACGCAAAACAATCAGTCGGGTCATTACACTACGTATGAAAGCCATTCTTAGCTCCCAGGATGTATGGGAAATCGTAGACAGAGGGTATGCAAAACCCGATAATGAGAAAGCTCTGCCTCAAAATGAAAAATATGTCTTGGCAAAGACAAGGAAGAAAGATCAACAAGCTCTCACGCGCATCCACCAATGTCTGGATGATGACATGTTTGAGAAGGTGGCAGATGCTATCACCTCAAAGGAAGTTTGGGAAATTTTAGAAAATTCTCTTCAAGGAGTTGACAAGGTGAGAAAAGTATAACTTCAAACTCTAAAGGCTAATTTTGAAGTTTTAAAAATGAAAGAATTCGAATGCATTTCGGATTATTATTCAAAAGTGAAGGTTGTTGTGAATCAATTAAGAAGATACGGGGAGGATATAGAAGATGTCCGTGTGGTAGAAAAAAATCCTTCGCACTTTAACACCTAAATTTGATTTTGTGGTATTTAGTATTGAGGAGTCTAAAGATTTATACTCTACGATGGTGGAGAAATTGGAGGGTTCTTTACAGGCCCATAAAGAAAAGATCAAGAGGAGACAAGAAGTGTCATTGGAGCAACTTTTTAAAACTCAGGCATCCTTTAAAGATTATGGAGGTGAAAAAAGCTATCGAGGGAATGGACGGGGACGAAGCCGTGGCAGTCATGGAAGAGAAAGAAGTAATGGTAACAACTTCAACAATGAAGTTAAAATCCACCAGACATTCAGAGGTCGTGGTCGTGGCACAGAGGAGGAAGAGGACGTGGCTACTACCAAGAAATAATGGACAAAGGTATGATAAATCAAAAAATGAGTGTTATACTTGTCATAAATTTGGCCATTACTATTTGGAATGAAGTAGCAATGTTGAAGGAAAAAGCTAATCTTGTTGACGACAAGAAGGAAGAAGTTGATTCAACGTTGTTGATGGCACTCAAGAAAGAAGACAGGGATGATTGCAGCTTGTGGTATTTGGACAATGGAGCAAGCAATCATATGTGTGGATGCAAAGAGAATTTTGTGGAAATCAATAAAACGGTGAGAGGTAATGTGTCATTTGGAAATACCTCAAAGATTCAAATCGAAGGGATAGGTACGATTCTAATCTCATGTAAAAATGATGACCACAAGTTAATTCAAGATGTTTATTATGTCCCAAAATTAAAAAGTAATATTTTGAGTTTGTCCAACTTCTTGAAAAGGAATATGACATCCACATGAAAAATATGCATCTTTGGCTTAGAGATTCAAGAGGAATTCTAATTGTTAAAGTGCATATGGTTAAGAATAGATTATTCTCTCTGAATCTTAAGACAATTGATGCAAAGTGTTTGAAGGCTAATGTGCAAGATGAATCATGGTGTTGGCACATGCGATTTGGCCACTTGAATTTTGAAGCTCTCAAATCAATGGGAGAAAAGAACTTGGTGCATGGGATACCATCAATCAATCATCCCAATCAATTGTGTGAAGCTTGTCTTCTTGGAAAACATGCACGGAGGAGTTTTCCAAAGGAGGCCATGTCAAGATCAACCAAACCGCTCCAGCTTGTTCACACGGATGTGTGTGCCAATCAATCCACCTTCCTTTGGTAAAAGTAAATACTTTCTACTCTCTATTGATGGCTTTATTAGAAAGACTTGGGTTTATTTCTTGAACCAAAAATCTGAAGCTTTTGCTGCTTTTAAAAATTTCAAAGTACTTGTAAAAAGGAAAGTGGCTATGAAATAAAAGCTTTAAGGTCCGATAGAGGAGGAGAATTCACTTCAAAAGAATTTAATGAATTATGTCAATCTCACAAAATTTGTCTCCCTCTAACGGTGCCTTAATCACCCCAAAAAAATGGAGTTGCAGAGAGAAAGAATCGAACGATCTTAATATGGCAAGATTAATGTTGAAAGCTAAAAGTATGCCCAAGGAATTTTGGGCCGAACCTGTTTCTTGTGCAGTTTATTGAACAACAGATCTCCAACAAGAAATGTTAGAGATCAAACCCCTCAAGAAGCATGGAGTGGAAGAAAGCCAAGTGTCAAGCATTTGAGAATCTTTAGGAGCATAGCCTATGCTCATGTTCCACATCAAGGGAGAGTGAAGCTTGACGATCGAAGTGTCAAGCATGGGTTTGTTTGCTATAATACGAGTTCAAAAGGCTACAAGTTATACAACCCAAACATCGGCAAAGTTGTGGTAAGTCGTGATGTTGAATTTTATGAATAATTGGCATGGAACTAGGAAGCTCAAGAAGAAACTTCATATGATTTTCTTCCATACTTTGGTGATGAAGAAGAACCAGAGACCGTGGAACCTATGCAGGATACAACTCCACCTCCTTCTCCAACAAATGTTGCATCTCCCTCTTCTCAAGAAAGTTCAAATGAGCAACCGCAAAGGACAAGGAGTATTCAAGAACTCTATGAGGACAAGGAAGAAATTAATAATTTTGATTTTTTATATTGTCTTTTTGCTGACAGTGAACCAATGAACTTTGATGAAGTTGTTACAAACAAAAGGTGGAGACAAGCCATGGAGGAGGAGATTGAGTCAATAGAGAAGAACAACACTTGGGAGTTAACAACTCTTCCTAAGGGTCATCCAGCAATTGGAGTGAAATGGATATACAAGACAAAGAAGAATGTTGATGGAGATGTGGAGAGATAAAAGGAACTACTTGTGGCTAAAGGCTACAAGCAAAGGCAACACATTGACTATGAAGAAGTCTATGCACCTGTTTCCCGCATGGAGACGATTCATTTTCTGATCTCTTTGGCGGCGCAAATGAAGTGAAAGATCTATCAACTGATGTCAAGTCAGCCTTCTTGAATGGCTATCATGAAGAAGAAGTCTATGTTGAACAACCATTGGGATTCGTGGTCAAAAATCATGAAGATAAAGTGTTGCGGTTGAAGAAAGCTTTATATGGATTAAAGTAAGCCCCACAAGCATGGAATAGTTGCATCGACAAGTATTTTCAAGAAAATGGGTTTACTCGTTGCCTCCATGAATATGATCCTTACCTTAAAGTTCATGCTAATGGAGATATTTTGCTTGTTTGTCTTTATGTTGATGATCTTATTTTCACAGGTAATAACCCAAGTTTGTTTAAAGCTTTTAAGACAGATATGTCCCGTGAGTTCGAGATGACAAACATAGGGCTCATGTCATACTATATGGGCCTATAAGTAGAGCAGATGGAGGATGGAATTTTCATCTCTCAAGAAAGCTATACAAAAGAGATATTGAAGTAGTTCAACATGCTTGATTGCAACCCGGTGAACACACCTATGGAGAGTGGGACAAAATTGTCCACGTTTGATGAAGGAGAAAAAGTGGATCCCACAGTTTTCAAAAGTATTTTGGGGAAGTTTGAGGTACTTGACTTGTAGCAGGCCAGATATACTCTTTGCAGTTGGAGTTGTAAGCCGCTTCATGGAAGCCCATATCTCCACTTATTTTAAAGTCACTAGACGAATTATTCGCTACCTAAAAGGTACAGTTGACTTTGGGCTATTTTATTCTTATTCTAATGATGTCAACCTTATGGGATATTGTGATAGTGATTATGCGGGAGATATTGATGATAGAAAAAGCACAACTGGTTTTGTGTTTTTCTTGGGTGATTATGTTATTTCTTGGAGTTCAAAGAAACAATCCATTGTTAGTATCTCGACTTGTGAAGCTGAATACATAGCAGCAACATCATGTACATGTCATGATATTTGGCTGAGAACATTATCGAAGGAGCTCAACTTACCACAAATTGAAGCTACAGAGATTTGTATTGACAACAAATCCGCACAGAAACTCGCAAAGAATCAGATGTATCATGATCGAAGCAAGCATATAGACACAAGGTATCACTTCATCAGAGAATGCATTGCCAAGAAGGAAGTCGAGCTCAAATATATGAAGTCTCATGATCAAGCTGCGGATATCTTTACAATGCCTCTCAAGATTGAAGATTTTCAGAGATTGAGATCAAGACTTGAAATTAATAAGAAAAATCAAAATTAAAGGAGAGATTTGTGGGGTCCATATTGAATAAAAGAAAAAGAAAAGAGAAAACAGGATTGGAGGAAACGAAGGCCATGGTAGGCGCCGCAGAAACCAAGTGCAAAATCGTAACAAATAGGTTTTGAGTTTTAGTTGTTACTAATCTTGCAACTTGCAAGAACCAAATCTGATTGGTTCACTTGGATGGCAAATTTGCCTAGGAAAAATACCTTAACACCCCCCCTAAACTTGACACGGATTATTAGTTACTATCTTAAACTATTTGTGATCGTAATTACCTCCTCAACTTGACCTTTTGAGAGTCATCACCCCCTGGACGCTGATGTGGCAAAGTGTGTGGGTGCACTCGCCTGCCACGTGGATTTTTCTGTATATGTGACATTTTTTTTAAAAATAAAATATATTTTTACCTTTTTAAGTATGTTACTTTTTTAGATAATTTTTTTCGAATACAATTTATAATAAAACTTGGATAGAACTACATTATTTAAGCTAAATATTTTTATTTGGATAAAAATAATAAAGTTTTAGTTAATCTTTTTTTGAATTTAACCTGAAATTAAAGATTTATACAATTGAAATAAATAGTCAAGGCATCTAAAATTATAAAAAATACAGATGACTTTTCTTTTCTTCTGACATCAGGCACTTCGAATTGGATTATGAAAACTCCGGTTCAATTTTTCGGTTATGAAATACCAAACGAAATAATCTCAATTTGGTTTGTTTTCTTAGAGATTTCAGATTAATTGGTTTAGTTATTTTGAAATTTCTGTTTAAACCTATGGACATCTTCTGACAAGAAATAATGGACCTCTAAATAAAGTATTTATATCAAATTGCCTAATTACGTCATTCTTATTATATTCATCTGAAAATTTGATAATTGTAAGTACAAATGTAAATCCTTGATATAACAAAAGGATTACAAGAAGAAAAAATAATAATAAAAAAGTATGAGATAACTAGCATGAGTATATGTTATAAATAGTCAATTGATATAAATAGTCAAGGCATCTAAAAAGTTATAAAAAAATACACATGACTATTTATTTCAATTGTATAAATCTATATTTACATATCAAATTCAAAAATAGATTAACTAAAACTTTATTATTTTTAGCCAAGTAAAAAATTTTAGCTAAAATAATTTAGTTCTATCCACGTTTTATTATAAATTGTATTCGAAAAAAATTATCCAAAAAAGTAATATACTTGAAAAGGTAAAAATATATTTTATTTTTAAAAAAATGCCACATATAAAAAAAATCCACGTGTCAAGCGAGTGCAACCACACTCTTTTCCACATCAGCATCCAGGGGGGTAATGGCTCTCAAAAGGCTAAGTTGAAGGGGGTGATTAAGACCACGAATAGTTTGAGGTTGTAACTAATAATCTGTGTTAAGTTTAGGAGGATTTTAAGGTATTTTTCCATTTGCCTATAAAAGGAACTATTCGTTCCTCATTTGAAGGCACAGCAAAATCAGAGAGAGCGCAATAGAGCGTAGAGAGAGTAATCCACAGATTGTAATCTGTGAGATAAAATAGTGAGTGTGAGTAATATTGTAGTGAGGTCTTTAAAATAAAGAGTGTTATTTCTTTCAGAGTTGTAGTAGTCTCTTGACACTGCTAAGTTGTAATATTATAGTGGAAATATTGTTCCGTTCGGATATTGTATTTTATCCCGTTAAAAGATTGATATCTTTGTTACTATCTTGTGTCATTATTATTTACCGTGGATATTATTCCTGGGCGGGATATTATTTTTTCTGCCAACAGTATGTACTACATGACCAATTCAGTGTTAAGAAGGCTTACATTAACACTCTTCCGCAGTATCCAAGATATCATGGAAAGCATTAGTAGAGCAAAGGGATGATTCCTAATTACCAGTTTATGATATGGATGCCCAGACTAAGTAGGTGGGGGACCAGGTGCCAGAAATGTGTTTCTTATGCACCGGAGGTATCCAAGAAACATAATCACACATATTCTTTGACTGCTCATGTTCAACAGTTCTGTGGCAGAGTTTACTTTATTGGCTAAAGACAATAGAAAAATTCAGCAATAACTAGATGAAATCACATGGCTATCAAGAGGAGTGAGAAGCACAAATCCTAAGGCTGCTATCCTAGTTGTTGTGTTTACAGCTGCAGTATAGCATATTTGGATGGAGAAATATGTAATGACCCTAGCGGTCGTTCCGAGAGTTATAGTCCCATTTCTTCTATTTCTGCTTCATTATGTGTGATTCAGCTCTTTTATGTTGTGTTGGGTTGGTTGGCTCGGGTTCGGAGTGATTGTGGAGAGAAATGAGACACTTAGTCTCTTAAGTTGGTTATTTAGTTGGAAAAGTCAACCGGAAGTTGACTTATATGTTAAAAATCTCAGAATTTGGTTGTTATGGTTCGGATAGCTTCGTTAGGTGATTTGGGACTTAGGAGCGTATTCGGAATGTTATTTGGAGGTCCGTGGTAGAATTAGGCTTGAATTGGTGAGATTGGTTTTTGGCGATTTCAGGTAGGCAGTGGAAAATTAGCTATCGGGTCGGAATGGAATTCTAGAAGTTGGAATAGGTTCGTAATGTCATTTGTGCAACATTTTAGACCATTCGGGCATGGTTTGGTTGGTTTCGACATCGTTGGCGAATTTCGGAAGTTTAGAAATCCTTAAGCTTGAATCCGAGGTAAATTTGGTTCTTTGGCATTATTTTGAGTGTTCCAAGGGTTCGACTTAGTTCGTGTGATGATATGTGCGTGTTGGTATTTTGGTTTAGGCCCCGAGGGGCTCGGGGTGATTTTGGATGGTCATCGGAAAGATTGGAACTTGGGTTGAGCAACTTCATATTCATTCGGCCTAGTGTGTCGCCTTGGGGTGCACCGGTGTTATTTATGAAGAAGAAGGATGGTTCCATGAGAATATGTATTGACTACAGGCAGTTGAACAAGGTTACAGTCAAGAATAAGTATCCTTTGCCTCGTATTGATGATTTATTTGATCAGCTTCAGTGAGTCAGGGTGTTGTCTAAGATTGATTTGAGATTCGGGTATCACCAGCTGAAGATTCGGGATTTAGATATTACCAAGACGACTTTCAGGACCCGTTATGACCATTATGAGTTCTTGGTGATGTCATTTGGGCTGGCCAATGCCCCAGCAGCGTTCATGCATTTGATGAACAGTGTATTTCAGCCATATTTGGATTCCTTCGTTATTGTGTTCATTGATGACATCATGGTGTACTCCCGTATCTAGGAGGAGCATGCTCAGCATTTGAGCTTTGTATTGCAGAGATTGAGGGAGGAGAAGCTTTACGCAAAATTCTCCAAGTGCGAGGTTTGGCTTGGCTTAGTAGCTTTCTTGGGGCATGTGGTGTCTAGTGAGGGTATTCAGGTAGATCCGAAGAAGATAAAGGCGGTGCAAAGTTGGCCCAAACCGTCCTCAGCTACAGAGATTAGGAGCTTCCTTGGTTGGCGGGATATTATTGTCGCTTTGTGAAGGGGTTTTCTTCTATTGCTTTGCCCTTGACCAAATTGACCTAGAAGGGTGCTCCGTTCAGGTGGTCGAACGAGTGTGAGGAGAGCTTTCAGAAGTTCAGGGCTTCTTTGACCACAACTCCAATGTTAGTGTTGCCATCAGCTTCAGGTTCTTATACCGTGTATTGTTATGCCTCGAGGATAGGCATCGGTTCTTTATTGATGCAGGAGGGTAGGGTGATTGCCTACGCCTCACGCCAGTTGAAGACTCATGAGAAGAATTATCCAGCGCATGATCTTGAGTTAGCAGCCATTGTTCACGCCTTGAAGATTTGGTGTCATTATTTGTATGGGGTTCATTGTGAGGATTTTACCGATCACCATAGTCTGCAGCACCTGTTTAAGCAGAAGGATCTGAATTTGCGTCAGCAGAGATGGTTGGATATTCTCAAGGACTATGATATCACTATTCTATACCATATGGGTAAGGCCAATGTAGTGGTCGATGCCTTGAGTCACTGGGCAGAGAGTTTGGGGAGTCTAGCATATCTTCTAGCAGCAGAGAGACCTTTAGCACTTGATGTTCAGGCCTTAGCAGGCCAGTTCGTGAGGTTAGATATATCGGAGCCCAGTCGGGTATTGGCTTGCGTAGTCTCCAAGTCTTCTCTTTATGACCATATCAGAGAGTGCCAGTATGATGACCCACACTTTCTTGTTCTTCAGGATAGGGTCCGGCGAGGTGATACCATAGATGTATTTATTGGTGATGATGGTGTGATGAGGATGCAGGGTCGGATATGTGTGCCTAATGTAGATGGTCTTCGGGAGTTGATTCTTGAGGAGGCCCACAGCTCGCGGTATTCCATCCATCTGGGTGCCGCAAAGATGTATCAGGATCTGCGAAAACATTATTGGTGGAGGCGGATGAAAAAAGATATTGTTGGATTTGTGGCTCGGTGTCTCAACTGTCAGCAGGTCAAGTATGAGCACTAGAGACCGGGTGGATTACAACAGAGGTTGGATATTTCGGAGTGGAAGTTGGAGCGGATCACCATGGACTTTGTAGTTAGGCTCCCACGGACTACGAGGAAGTTCGATGCTATTTGGGTTATTGTGGATTGGCTGACCAAGTCCGCACACTTCATTCATGTTGGTACTACTTACACTTCGGAGCGGTTAGCTGAGATTTATATCCGGGAGATTGTTCGGCTTCATGGTGTTCTAGTTTCCATCATTTCTGATAGAGGTACTTAGTTCACATCGCAGTTTTGGAGGGCCGTACAGAGAGAGTTGGGTACTCAGATCGAGTTGAGCACAGTTTTCACCCTCAGACGGACGGGCAGTCCGAGTGCACTATTCAGATACTGAAGGACATGTTGCGCGATTGTGTCATTGATTTTGGGGGTTCATGGGACCAGTTTCTGCCACTCGTGGAGTTTGCATACAATAGTAGTTATCAGCCGAGTATTCAGATGGCTCCATACGAGGATTTATATGGGACGAGGTGTAGATCTCTGGTTGGTTTGTTTGAGCCGGGTGAGGCTAGACTCTTGGGTACAGATTTGGTGCAGGATGCTTTAGATAAGGTGAAGTTGATTCAGGAGCGGCTTTGCACAGAGCAGTCTAGGCAGAAGCGCTATGCGGACAGGAAGGTCTGTGATGTATCTTTCATGGCTGAAGAGAAGGTTCTGCTGAAGGTATCGCCCATGAAGGGTGTTATGCATTTTGGGAAGAGGGGAAAGTTGAGCCCCTCGTTCATTGGACCTTTTGAGGTGCTTCAGAGGGTAAGGGAGGTGGCTTACAGACTTGCTTTGCCACCCAGCTTGCCAAGTGTGCATCCGGTGTTTCATGTTTCCATGCTTCGGAAGTATGTTGGTGACCCGTCCCATGTTTTGGACTTCAGCTCGGTTCAGCTGGAGGATGATATGACTTATGATGTGGAGCCAGTGTCTATTTTGGGTCGATAGGTCCGAAGGTTGAGGTCAAAGTATATAGCTTCAGTTAAGGTGCAGTGGAGAGGGAAGCCGGTGGAGGAGGCCACCTGGGAGATCGAGCGGGAGATTCGGAGCAGATATCCACACCTATTTGAGATTCCAGGTATGTTTCTATACTCGTTCGAGGACGAACATTTGTTTAAGAGGGGGAGAATGTAACGACCCGATCGCTCATTCTGAGAGTTTTAGCCACGTTTCCCCCATTTCTGCTGCATTATGTATGGTTCAGCTCTTTTATATTGTGTTGGGTTGGTTGGCTCAGATTCGGAGTGATTGTGGAGAGAAATGAGACGCTTAGTCTCTTAAGTTGGTTATTAAGTTGGAAAAGTCAACCGGAAGTTGACTTATGGGTAAATGATCTCGGAATTTTTTTTTTTTATGGTTCTGATAGATTCATTAGGTGATTTTGGCCCTTAGGAGCGTGTTCGGAATATTATTTGGAGGCCCGTGGTAGAATTAGGCTTGAATTGGTGAAATTGGTTTTGGCGATTTTCGATCGGCAGTGAAAAATTAACTATCAGGGTCGGAATGGAATTTCGGAAGTTGGAATAGGTTCACAATGTCGTTTTGATGTGTGTGCAAAATTTCAGATCGTTCGGGCATGGTTTGGTTGGTTTCAACATTGTTGGCGAATTTCAGAAGTTTAGAAATCCTTAGGCTTGAATCCGAGGGAAATTTAGTGTTTTGGCGTTGTTTTGAGTGTTCTGACGGTTCGACTTAGTTCGTTTGATGATATGTAGCGTGTTGGTATTTTGGTTGAGGCCCCGAGGGGCTCGGGGTGATTTCGGACGCTCATCGGAAAGATTGGAACTTAGGTTGAGCAGTTGTACCTGTTGTTTCTGTCAAAACCGCACTTGCGAATTGGGGACCGCAGGTGCGAGGCCGCAGATGCGGAGAATTGGGAGCTGAGGCAAATCCGCAGGTGCGCACAAAGTACCGCACCTACAAGACCGCAAATGCGGGTTTTGACCGCAGAAGAAGGATTCTCTGAATTAAGTGAAAACCGCACCTGCGATGATTTTTTCGCAGGTGCAGCGTCGCAGAAGCGACATGGTTACCGCAGATGCGTAAGTCGCCGGGCAGAAGTATAAAAGGTTTCCTTCGCGAATTTTTGCCTAATTCCTCCATTTTTGAAGACGGGTGTTGAGCTTGGGCAGTGATTTCTCAAGATGGATCAAGGGTTTTCAGTTGGGTAAGCAATTTAAGCTTTATTACATGTGTTATGACGATTTCTCCATTGTTTAAGCATGATATTGGTGGTAATTAGGGAAATAAATTTGGGGGATTAGGTCTTGAAATTGGAGGGTCTAATGTGAGTACTTGAGGGGCCATTTATCGTCGGATTTTGATGGTTTTGGTATGCATGAACTCGTGAGAGGTTAAGGATTCTGGTTTCATAATTTTTATTGGATTTCGAGACGTGGGCCCGGAGGTCGAATTTGGTCAATTTCGGGATTCTTGATATAATTTGATTATTTTCGCATGAGTTTTGTTCCTTTAGCGTATATTGATGTTATGAATATGATTTTGAATAGATTCGGGGCGATTTGAGGCCGAGTCGAGCGGCAAGGGCATCGTGGAGTAGATTTTCATTCGTTTTGAGGTAAGTAACAATTGTAAATCTAGACCTGAGGGTATGAAACCCCCGAAATTTTGTACTATTTTGATAAATAAGGGGACGCACATGCTAGGTGACGGGCGTGTTGGCGTGCACCGATAGGGATTGTTACTTGGTCCGTCCCGTGGGAACTGTAAAGTTGCGTATTTGATAAATTTTATATGATTTCCATGTGTTTTAGAAATGATTCTGTTAACTTGGGCTGAATGCCATATTTGGGGCCTCGTGTCGTACTGTTTGGACCCTCAGGGGTATTTTTCTACTGTCCTCACACTGTTTTTGATAGTCATGATTTATACATGTTTACTGTTAAATCCCGTTCATCACTCCATTTTTAAATATGTGGAAGATATTTTGGGTTGAGTCCCTTGAGTTGTACTGAAATGACTGAGTGGCTTGTGAGGGTGATGACTCCGTGAGGTCGAGAGCCGGATTGTGAGGTTAGTTATGAATCGGGTTGCATGCTGCAACATTATATATATATATATATATATATATATATATATATATATATGGGATTCACGCCGCAACGTTATTGATATAAAAACTCATATCATAATAAAACTGGAGTTTATTGATAATTGCACACGTCATGGTGTAAACCTGAAGTTTATAAATATTGATAATTTATCCTGTTGGCATAATCAGTTTAGCCATATCAATTTAAGTATGATGTGCAAAAATAAAAGAGAATCCACATGGGTAAATATTAAAGAACTAAAAAGTTCTTTACGAATTCTCTGTTGCTTGTTCTCATTAATTAATAGATCAACTAGAATTGGGATTGAATCCCAAGAATGCTGGAAATATCAAAGGTGAATAGGGCTCATTGTATACCACATAAGATGCATCTATAAGATGGTTACATGTGCGATTATTATTAACCCGCAACCTTGTCACGACCCGAATTTTCACCGTCGGGGCCGTGATGGCGTCTAACGTTGAACCCGCTAGACAAGCCAACGTTCGTTTAAAAATACCTATTTCCTTATTGTTTTCCTTTGAGAGAACTGTGATGAACATGAACAAAAATGAATAAACAGTACGGAAGCTAAGAAATCATCAACTTAAATATTTAATAATACAAAAATCCTTACATAAACTCCCAGAACTTGTATCATAATTTCACTAACAGTCTAATATTTTTCTAAAAATAATGGTCTGAAATAAACATGTGCAACTGTCTTGGAAATACAAGAAAAGACAGAAATGGAAAGGGATAGAAGGTGACGCCAAGGCTTGCGGACGCCTGCAGGACTACCTCATTATCGCCTGTGGACTGAAAGATACTCCCTCGTTCACTGTCCACCGGGTCTGATACCGTAATCTGACAACATAAAGAAGTGCAGGTGTAGCATCAGTACAACTGACCCCATGTACTGAGTAAGTGCCGAGCCTAACCTCGGCGAAGTAGTGATGAGGCTAGGACACGACAAATAATAAACACCTTTGCAATTTAATACAATATATAACATAAATGACGAAAGGAAGTAAATAGTTAAGTACAACAACGGGGAACACATGTTGGGGTACAAAGGGGAAAAACTTATTGAATAACAGAACAAGGCAATCGTCTATGTATCAAAATAACAACAGAGAACAAACAAGTGCACGACATCACCCTTCGTGCTTTTACCTCACAATATCATGGAACGACATTATCTTTCGTGCATTATCTCTCATATCATGGCACAACATCACCCTTCGTGCTTTTACAATCACAATATCGGCACGGCATTAACCTTCGTGTTTTTAATATAAAATCATGGCACGACATCACCCTTCGTGCTTTACACTCTCATCCTCACAATGCAATAAATAAATACACGGCATCACCCTTCGTGTTTTACACTCTTCCTCACCCAAACAATAACCAGAACAACAATTTGGCAAGGAAGAACCACAATACAAACCATGATTTACAACATCCCGGTAAGGAAACAATAACAGAATTATCACCGTCCCAGCAAGGGACACAGCTATAACCAATCTCACTGAATCTACAACATAACCAAATAATCCTCAACCGAACAACTAATTAACAATGTTCACAACCAAGTATTTCCAACAATTGAATAATCCCCAAAATGAAATCTAGTTCATAACACAGTGGATATCGAAGAAAAACACATATACCATAAGATATGACTCACAGGCATGCTTGACAACAAGGTATAGGTACTCGTCACCTCACCTATACATTGAACATGATAATAACACGTAGCACATATGACTCAACACCTATTCCCTCAAGCTAAGGTTAGGCCAAACACTTACCTCGACTCCAAGAATCCAAACCAAGCCTCTAGCACTGCTTTTCCTTTCGAACCCAACTCCAAATCAATCGTATCTAGACATAATTGAACCAATAACATCAATAAATGCTAAATAATTCAATTCCAATTCTTAATTATAGAATTCCCAACATTCTTCCCAAAATTCCAAAAATCGACCCCGGGCCCGCTTGGTCCAAACACGAGGTTCGGACCAAAACCCGATCACCCACTCCCCCACGAGCCCGAATATATAATTTNCATAATTGAACCAATAACATCAATAAATGCTAAATAATTCAATTCCAATTCTTAATTATAGAATTCCCAACATTCTTCCCAAAATTCCAAAAATCGACCCCGGGCCCGCTTGGTCCAAACACGAGGTTCGGACCAAAACCCGATCACCCACTCCCCCACGAGCCTGAATATATAATTTATTTTAAAATCCAACCCCAAAACGAGGTCAAATCCCCAAATAATCAAAAAGCCCTAACTTTACCCAAATCCCTAATTTCCTACCTTAAATCCCATGTTTTTAGGCCTAAAATCTAATGGGTGTTAATAAAAATGAAAGAAAACAAGTCAAAGATTACTTACCTAAGAGGCTATGGTGAATAAATGCTTCAAAATTCGTCTAAGAGGTTTGGAGAAGAAGAGGTTTGTGAAAAATGGCCAATTTCCTGTAATACATTTTGTTTGTTCAAAAAACAACTGGGCAAAAATTGTTCTTTGCGTTCGCGAGCCCCAGGCCGCGTTCGCGAAGGGTTGGTGACACAGACCTATGCATTCGCATTTGTGGGGCCGCGTTCGCACAGGGTAATTACTACCCAGCCCCCCTCCCAGGTCTCCTCTAGGCCTATGCGTTCGCACCCCCCTGCGCGTTCGCATGGCTTTGGCTAAGGTACACTTCGCGTTCGCATCCTATGTGGTGCATTCGCATAGCTCATTTTCCACCCCGACCCCCATACCTCTATAACCCTGTGCGTTCGCACTCCCTTGGGTGCGTTCGCATAGGGTAAATACCTGGACACCAGAAAATGCATTAAACACCAGATTTTTCACCACTTTTGCACTCCGACACCTACCCGGAACTCACCTGAGCCCTCGGGGCTCAAAACCAAATACACACACAACCTCATAAACATCTTACGGATTTATTCGAGTAATTAAACCCCCAAAATAACATAAAAAACAATGAATTAAACCTCAAAATCCATGAAATTCCTTTAAACTTCCAAACTTCTAAATTTTCCATTTTTGATCCGAATCATGTCAAACTAAGTCCGTTTCTTACCAAATTTTACACATAACACATATAAAACATATTGAACCTGTTCCGGGCTCCGGAACCATAATACGGGCCCGGCATCACAGGTTTTACATCAAATCTCATTTTTAAAAACCTTTATATTTTTCAGAAAATAATTTTCTTCAAAAATTCATTTCTCGGACTTGGGACCTCGGAATTCGATTCTGGGCATACGCCCAAGTCCCATATTTTCCTACGGACCCTCCGGGACCGTCAAATCCCGGTTCCGAGTCTGTTTACCAAAAATGTTGACAAAAGTTAACTTTATTCAAATAATTATTATAAAATCATCATTTTATCAATTTTCCACATAATGGCTTCCCAGTTACGCGCTCGGGCTGTGCACGCACATCGAGGTAAGATAAAAGGAGGCTTTCATGGCCTCGGAATACATATTTAGCTAAAATTACACGGGATGACCTTTTGGTTCATCACAAACCTGGTGTTTGCGAGGTAACTTACTCAATAATTTAATTTAGAGCATAATTTCTAAATTGTTTATTCAAGAAAGTTCATCTTGATAAGTTGGTTATAGCACAACTGCTTTAGCAAAACGATTTATTGACTGCACCCACTTAATAGCTAAACTATTTCTTATGAGAACGAAGTTATCTATATCAGTTTGATATACGTTATATACGAACGTATATTACATTCTTCCCTCACAAGTGTTTCAGAGTCAGGAACCAAATAATTTCATCTTATTATTATTAAAGTGCGGTGTATATTTTGATTAACACCATAATGCACAAAGATGGACTCCCAAAGTTGAAGGAGCAAGTTAGTTTTTCTAAAATGAGGGGAAGAGATGATAAACATTTGAGAAAAGGTTACATGGAATGAATTATCAATCCTCTATAAGCATGATAATGTGATAGCGAGGATTTTCAAGGAACAACATATTCATTGAAGTTAATAAACTTCAATGGATGATTTATTCATCAAATCTCTATTGACGTCAACATTCAAGAAGCTAGTGCACAAGATTGGGATGCGAATGCTCAAGGATGTGTATTGATGCTCTCATCAGGGGGAGTTAATACGCGTTGTACTCTTTTTCCCTTACAAGGTTTTGTCCCGTTGGATTTTCCTTGCAAGGTTTTCAACGAGGCAACCAAAAGGCGTATTATTAAACATGTGTACTCTTTTTTTTTTCTAGAATTTTTTTCCCACAGGGTTTTATTTTAGTTAAGGTTTTAACGAGGCACATTGTCTGTTGAATAGACATTCAAGGGGGAGTATTATAAATAGAATTTTATTTATGGTGAATGTCTATATTTTAGAGAGATCTTAGGGTTTGTTACTTAGTGGCTAAATCACCTTTTCTCTATAAATAGAGGGGTTCTATTCTATTGTAATTGATCACAATCAATAAGAATTCTCTCTATTTCTCTTTTTCTGCAACATTCTTCTTCTTCTTTTATTGTTTTATAACACAATTCAAATTCTTCTTAACAACAATTTTTCTTGGTGTCTCTGCTCAACAGTTATTAAGTCTTAAAAGCTGGATGTAAATAGCTTATGAGAATATCTCAAATTTATCCCAAAAAAAAAAAAAAAGAGTAGACCGTTGGTAACAATTATGAAGCAAAATAAGTGATAACGTTGACTGGGAGCTTAGTGAAAGGCCTGCCTTCCACTTCCCTATATTGCATCAACCACAATGTATATCTATATCTTATCATTCTTTCAGTCTTTTTTCTATGCCTGCTTAGTAGTTTCTTGGCATTATTTATATTGGAAAGTGTAAAAACTTATTTTATGTTAAAAATAATATATCTTTAAATTCTTAAATTATTTGATATAGTTTAATTCAATTATATTTTGGTAAATGATCGCTCTTGGCAGTGTATATCACTTATTTTTAAGAAAAATAAAAAAAACAGATAAATACTGACTTAATTGGTTTGACTTGATTGCAATATTTGAAAATCAACTTAATTGATTTAATTTTTTTACAGAGGAGAAAAACGGATCCAGACCAAACTGTAAGCATCTTACCATCCCCGTTCTGAACCCTTGTGGGATCAGGCTGGAACAGTTCTAGAACTGATGGGCCAGGCCCATACTGGGTTGATCAGGTCCACCTGCCAGTCCTAATCGTAAAAATTGTATGGGCGCCCTATTTGGTCGCTCCTTTTTAACTTATACCCATTTTATTTTTCCGTTTGCATCTGTACTTATTTTTTTTTGTTAAAAGCATTTTTAAAAGACGATTTTGCCCTTCTTTAAGATAGACTGCAGGACAAAACTTCAGCATGTTTTGGTATGAAGTTTTAGCAAATGAACTAAATAACTTCAGCATGTATTAGAAAAAACCCATTAGAAAATTACATACTGCAGAACAAAAACTTAAGCATGTTTAGTTTGAAATTTTAGCAAATGAACTAAAAAACTTCAGCTTGTTTAGACTGAAGTTTCTAATAAAATTCATAACAAACTTTTAGACTGCAGGACAAAACATCAGAATGTTTTGGTAAGAATTTTTAGCAAATGAACTAAATAACTTCAACATGCATTAGCAAAAACACATTAGAAAATTACATACTGCAAGACAGTATGAAGTTTTAGCAAATGAACAAAAAAACTTAAGCATGTTTAGTCTAAAGTTTTAGCAAAAGAACTAAAAAACTTAAGCATGTTTAATCTGAAGTTTTTAGCAAATGAACTAAAAAACTTAAGCATGTCTAGTTGAAGTTTTAGCAAATGAACTAAAATGATTTCAACATGCATTAGCAAAAACTCACTAGAAAACTGTATACTGCAAGACAAAAACTTAAGCATGTTTAGTCTGAAATTTTAGCAAATGAACTAAAAACCTTAAGCATGTTTAGTCTGAAGTTTTAGCAAATGAACTAAAAGACTTATGCATGTTTAGTTTGAAATTTTAGCAAATGAACTAAAAAACTTCAGCTTGTTTAGACTGAAGTTTCTGATAAAATTCATGACAAACTTTTAGACTGCAGGACAAAACTTCAGAATGTTTTGGTAAGAAGTTTTAGCAAATGAACTAAATAACTTCAACATGCATTAGCAAAAACACATTAGAAAATTACATACTGCAAGACAGTCTGAAGTTTTAGCAAATGAACAAAAAAACTTAAGCATGTTTAGTGTAAAGTTTTAGCAAAAGAACAAAAAAACTTAAGCATGTTTAGTCTGAAGTTTTTAGCAAATGAACTAAAAAACTTAAGCATGTCTAGTTGAAGTTTTAGCAAATGAACTAAAATAACTTCAACATGCATTAGCAAAAACTCACAAGAAAATTGCATACTGCAAGACAAAAACTTAAGCATGTTTAGTCTGAAGTTTTAGCAAATGAACTAATAAACTTATGCATGTTTAGTTTGATGTTTTAGCAAATGAGCTAAATAACTTCAGCATGTTTAGACTAAAGTTCCGGATAAAACTCATGACAAAACTGTAGATTGCAGGATAAATAACTTCAGCATGCATTAGCATGAAGTTTTAGCTTCAACATAAAACAAATTCATGTTACATTAGCATGAAGTTTTATCTTCAAAGTGAAACAACTTCATGCAAGTGTGATTCTGAATCTGGACAAGTTTCTGGGTTTTTGATAAAGCTGGTGAGAGGAGAGCAGAAAATCTTTCTCCACGAATGAGGTTGCAGATTTAGATGCAAGTTTTACAGAGGCGGATTTAGGATTTAAAGACCATGGGTGCACTCTAATCTTAAGTAAAACTGATGCTGATAATAATGTCAGATGATTGCAAAAAAAAAAAAATATTTTAAGAGTTACTACATGGTACAGTAAACTATTATATACACACGATTACTGTAATTTCGTATTTTTATTTTGTTATTAATATTAGTGGTGATCAGTTATAGTATATTAGAAATTAAGTGCAAGAAATAACAAAAATCCTATAGGATATGATTAACTTTTAATCAATAAATTGCTTGTGTGTCCAAAATTTTAAATAAAAATCTCTGTTTAGTTGTGAAAATTTTGGAGGCAAAAATCTAATAATCTTATTGGTATTAATACAAAATATGACTCAAGGAGGTTTATTGTAACTTAAATTTTATAGTCACATAAATTATTTATAGTGCTCAAGATAGAGATAAACACTAATTTAATTTGAAGTAACCAATAGCTAATTTTTAATCCTTTGTTGTTCACCATGAAACCTTGCGAAAATAAATTATAATCGGATGAAGTCAAGCAGATTAGGAAAACAAACATTAATAGAAAGGGAAAAGAAAGATAAAATTAAAAAAGGAGGAAAGGAATTATTTTGAGAAAGCTCAATTGTGGATCTGATGAAGTGAAGAAGATAGAGAATTTAGAAAAGAAAGAAATTTATTTTAAAGTAGAATGCGTAAGAAAAAAGAAAAAGAAAAAGAAAAACATAAGAAAAAGAAAACATAGAAGAAATTAGCAATTTTACATTAGCTCTATGAAACAAGCATTAAGGCACCTAGCGTAGGAGGGAAAAAGAAAAGGGACCCAGTTTTCACAATGGGTTCACACTAGGGCTGTAATCTGGGCCGGGCTAAACGGGCCTGGGTTCTGGCGGGCCCGGGCCAAACGATCCTAATGGGTGGAACCGGCTCGCTGTGGGCCTAAGCCCACATGGGTCCGGACTAAGTAGGCCGGGCCTAAACGATCCGGGCTATTTTAAAAAAAAAATTTATATAAGGCAATTTCTTGTAAATCTTGTGACATAAATCTTTTAATTCAAATTTAAACACAAAAATAGTAAAGAGATATTCAAACTTGTACTAAAAAATTCAAACGGCTAGTTTTTGAAATTATAGTCGTTGGCTATTATAAATTTTTTTATGTAATTATATTATATTATCTAAGGCAATTTATTGTAAATTATATTATATAATTATGACTTATGTCTTGTAATTCAAGTTTAAACACAAAAAGAAAATGTAAACAAATATTCAAGAAAATATCTTATAATTTTTATTAATACGACATTTAAAAAAATGACAATATCTTTCTTAGTCTTACTCCCCCCAATGGAATGAGCACAACAATGTACTAATACCACCTTTAAAAGGGAAAAAAATTAATCAAGATGTGCCAAAATACAAGTTACATATTAATCTATATATTATCTCTAACAAATTTCATAAATCCTTCAAGGTTCGGAGGAATTTCCGTTGGTGGTGGCGGAAAAGAAGCTTGTTCATCATCGCTTCCGGGCGAAGTAGCATCCTCCGCAAGTTCCGCTAGCATTTCTTCATAAGCTTCGTCTATCTCCAGTTGTGATTCAAGTAGTCCAAATTTTCTTCTTTCCGAACGGATCCAATCTCTGAAGAGTACTGATTTTTTCAAGCTCTCCCTCATAGACGCTCTATGATCACCGGTTTGAAGTCTCTCTTGACTGAAAGCGCTCTACGATGCCACTGTTGAAGCTTGAATACTTAAAATATCTCGAGCCATCCTTGAAAGAAGCGGATAGTATTTTTCTTTGTCCTTTCACCATTCCAAAACATTGAAGGTGCCGTCGGGATTCTCTGTTTCAAGTCACTGCGACAAATAAACTTGGAGATCATTTAGTTGTGAACTATCACCAATATTATCACCTTGAGAACCCTTGAACCCCGTCCAAGAATTAAGTGATTTTAGTCCCGCAGATCTTTTAGATGAGTGTGAGCTAGACGAGGTAGGAGTTGGAACATTTGGTCTAGCATGATCTAATGCAACTTGATAAGCATTATAAATTGTTTGAGCATTTATTTTAATTGAGGCTTTTTCATCTATAAGTGTAGCANGGGACCTCCTAATTTCATGGTAGGATCTAGCATGGCTGCAACACCATAAAAAGGGGGGATAGGGAAAAAATATTTTTTAAACTTATCTTTCATATCATCAATAGCACATTAGTAAACTATCTCACCCTCTGAAAATTGAGTAAATAATTCTGCAAGTGATGAAATATAAACTAAACAGTTAGAAATAGTAGCATAATATCGCCGAGATAATTCATTTGTAGCAACATAAAAATGTTCTAACAAATCTAGAAGAATTTTAACATTAGCCCAATCTTGATTTGTAAGGTGCTCATCATCATCATCATCATCATCATCACCACCAACACGAGCATTATAGGTTGTGCTTATTGGGTTTCTATATTCATATGCAACAACTAAACTTTCATACAAGTAATTTCATCTAGTCGGACAAGGTTTAGGAACCTTTCTTTCTCTAAGGCCAAATTCATCACATTTTTTATAATATTCTCTAACTCTACTTCTACGGTTTGAATAAAAAAGCCAATGAAGAGCGAATTTAACCTTTGCAATTTCAACATTTAATGTTTTCAGACTATCACAGAGACACAGACGATTAAATGGTAAATATGACAAATACATCTAACATGAAAAATATTACTAAATGCAGGACTTTGTAAGATAGCCTATAGCATTAGTGTTACTAGAAGCATTATCCATTGAAATTGCCATTATTTTATCTTTAATGCAAAAATATCTACAAATATCATGAACTGTCTTAGCAATAAACTTACCTGTGTGACTTGAAGTAATTATACTATAAGCAATAATGCGTTTTTGCATTATCCAGTCGTCATCAATCCAATGAGTGGTAACAGTAATATAATCACAGTCATTACCACTCCTACCAATATCAGTAGTAATAGAAACGCGATTACTAATATGAGTAAATAAATAACACAAATATTATTCATATTCATGCTTATATTTATAAATATCAGCCTTTACGGTTGTGCGAGGCCATCCTTTATAAGTAGGATTATAAGTTCTTCTAATATAATGGACAAAGTGAGGGTTTTAGAGGGAAAACTATATGGTAAGCACATAACAGTAACCATTTTTGCCAGTTCTTCAAGATCTTTATTTGGATCGTAATACAAAATACCACCGGTAACAGTGTTAATTCTCGGTTGAACTAGATTTAAACCGGTACTAGGGTTAATTCCCTGAGTACCTACACTTGTCCCCTCTTGCCTGGCTTTCATTTGAAGTAATCTAGCTTTATCATTAAGGTGTTTCATTATGTGTCTGGTCAAACTACCCGTATCGCCACGGTCTCCAGTAAATTTATGAGACATCAAGACCCCACAAGTTTTACACTTAGCCTTATTTTGATGTCTTAGTTGAGTAAAAAAGTGCCAAACAAGAGATGTTTCGGGCCGTTTAGAAGGTTGTCTATTAAAAGTAGGGGTTACTACAGGAGGGTCAGCCGGGGCATCATTTGGATTATTATCAGTTTGGTTAGCAACAAGACTAGTAGGTGTATCATCTAAATCCGGTTGCGTTTCATCTAAATCAACATTTTCCTCTGGAATACCATAAAGAACATTCATATATTCATCATTTAATTGTGAACCTGATGTAAGATCATGTATAAATTGACTATCGGTAAATTGAAAACAAGGGTTATCACTATCAAGAATAACAGGTGGAGGAGGACGGGTAACAGGTCTAGATCGGGGAGCCGGAGTTGGGGGAGTAGTAGTAGCTTGCCTACTAGATTCACCAATTTTAGATTTTCCCTTACCACCAAAAATTTTTTCAAAGAAAAGTACATATTAATTATAAGGAAAACAAATTAAACAAACAAAATTATAATATTAAAACTTAAGTGTTGGAACGAGTTTACCGAATTGACGAACAACTTCTTGAAAATTGTATAATGTTGAAGACTTGAATACTTCAATTCACCGACTTCACAAATTTTCACAAATTGCAATAATAAAGTAAGCAATTATAGAAGAAAATTAGAGAGAGATTGATGATTTTGTGAGTAAAAATGAAAGAATGAGGGGGTATTTATAGTTGAGAATAGGAAAAAAGTGTAATTATAAAAGTTTGGGTTAAAACAAAGTTTGAGGGCCAAATAACTATTTTTAAAAATGCCAAACGACTAAATTAAAGAGCCAACGACTAGATTTTAAAATTTTGGCAGTTGGCCATTTTTTAAATAATTTAAAAAAAAAAAAAAAGAAACCGTTGTGCCCGCATGCTGGTCCCGGGCTAAACGGGTCCGGGCTCACGGTTCCTACCCTAAGGCCCATCCCATATGAGCTCTGAGGCCCGCCAAGACCGGACCCGCCACGGGCCGGCCCGTTTAACCCATAAGCCGACATGAATTGCGGGCCCGATCCGGTCAGGCCCACCTTAGTTCACACTGCAATATAGAACCAGCATTTCAAAAAATTTGTACAAAAGATCCACTCTTAAAGCCAAAGAGAGTGGGTGAACGTGCACCATAGGATCGCTCTAATGTTTTAATCTTTTGTCAGAAAGAAATGTAATTGTTATATTATTACGGATTTCTTATCGACCGGCTATCAAATTAATAATTTTTAAAAATAAATTAAAAGTTAAAAGGTGGCAAGTATGATTGCAAATCCTCCGTCCTAATCTGACGTTCAGGTTCAGCTGAGTGAGCATTTTGAAAGAGATTTTAAAATGAGGGATTGCAGTGTAAATAGTTATTTTCGACCAAAAAATTGAGGGATTACATTGAATTAATTTTGACAGCTGTGCTATTCTCACAGCAAAAGAAAAGGAAAAACAGAAACACACAGATCCATCTTTTGGGGCTCCAGAAAAGAAAAGGAAAACTAAAAAAGGAAAGAAAGAGGGTCGTCGAGCGCAAAGCCAACACGTGGCGTGGATTTCCTTAACTAACTCAGAGCTGAAATATGTCCAGGTACATCCCCCCTTGAATCTTCCCATTCTTCTTCAATCACATGCACTCCTTCTTTCTTCTCCATATAATAATAATATATCAAGCATACAAGTACAACGTTAAAGAATAAACTAATCGATAGTATTCAATATTTACCATCTCCTAGGGTTTTGTGCCTCCCTTTTTTTATGGAACTTCCGGCTACATTCAGGTACACCTCCACCGCACCCTCTTCCATGTACCTCCACCCTCATCCTTACAACTCCGACTGTTCCCGCCGCTGTTTCTCTTCTTGTCACTGCTGTTGAATTCATTACCAAGCACAAACCGAGATAACACTTCTCCTTGCACTACGATCCATTAAAATTGTCTTTTTTTTTTTGGAGTTGGAGAATCTCAATTTCATCATCTGTTTTTGGTTGTTTATTGGATTAGGATGAATTTTACCCACTCGCAATCGAGTAATCTATCGCTAGGGTTTGTTTCTCATGAGTCGATCACCTTTCGGCTCAATTCTAGCGTTCCTGATTCTTCCCATTCGGATGAGGGGAGGGATGTCCAAGAGTTCCGTATTTTAGGGCGTTCAATGTGTTTAAAAAGGAAGAGAGAGATCAGTTCGACGTCAGCGCTTGAATCGCGAAGAAATGCTGTTAGAGCATGGGGCAATCAGGGCCTAAGTGTAGCTGATCCGGATTTGTATGAGATAATGGAGAACGAGAAGCAAAGGCAATACAAAGGGATTGAATTAATTGCTTCCGAGAATTTCGTGTGCAAGGCAGTAATGGAGGCATTAGGTAGCCATTTGACAAACAAGTATTCCGAAGGAATGCCAGGGGCAAGGTATTATGGTGGCAATCAGTATATAGATGAAATCGAGACACTATGTTGTAAGCGTGCATTGACTGCTTTTGGACTTGATCCAGAGAATTGGGGTGTGAATGTGCAGCCCTATTCATGCACCTCAGCTAATTTTGCTGTTTATACTGGTTTATTACACCCTGGTGATCGGATTATGGGTTTGGATACACCATCTGGTGGAAACACGAGCCACGGATACTATTTCCCCAATGGGAGGAAAGTTTCAGGAGCTTCAATCTTCTTTGAGAGTTTATCTTATAAGGTTGACCCCCAAACTGGGTATGTAGATTTTGATAAGCTTGAAGAAAGGGCTCTTGATTTCCGGCCCAAGATTCTTATATGTGGGGGAAGTTCCTATCCCCGAGAATGGGATTATGCAAAGTTTAGACAAATTGCTGATAAATGTGGAGCAGTTTTAATGTGTGACATGGCACAGATTAGTGGCCTTGTTGCCGCAAAGGTGATACTTTTTTAGTCATGTTGCTTATTTGATTTATTTTCGCACCTTTGCCGAGCATATAGCACGTGCATCGGTTTACTTGCTTTTATTAACCAGTTTAGTGTTCACTCTGATCTCTTGCTGGCTAGCAAAAAGAAACCATCAAGTAATATGTGTTGTGGTTTTTGCATTAGTTTTGAATGTTCTTGGTCTAAAAAGGTGATTTCTTAGGCTGAATAACTACACTTTACTGACAACAAATCGCTCCTTTCTAAAACCTTGTGGATTTAGTACCTTCATTTTGCATCCCTTTCATAACATGACAATTTTCTGATTTCACACATTACCTAAATCTGCTTTGTGGTTGTACTGCTGTGGTTGTGCTGCCATTTTGTTACCTGCTGAATTTGTCTAAAGAACATTTTTGATTGTAAAGCAAATCCCGTGCTACTTCAGAAACCATTTATGCTCTTGCCGGGAAGCAAATAGCTACACCATTGTATTTTTAATCTGTTTTGATAACTTTACATATTTTGGTGTCTGAAATTGTGTTACCATGTGTTGTAGTTGAAGTTAATTACGTGCAATTGTTATGCATCTTCTCTTTATGTATATGTTTCATCTTGGCTGAAGATTGTTAGGGTAACAAATGGTTAAATTTCTTGTGACAGAGCTTGGTGATGAGTTCATTGCTTGGGGTTTTTTAAACTTGATGTAATATTGGTTTCTGTTGTTAGATAAAAGATCAAGACATCAAAATGTAATGTTTTTAGGGAACAATATTGCAGACTAAAAGAAATTTACTGCATATATAATCTGATGAAGTCTACTTTTCTTCCTGATGTAATATATATGTACTCAGGTATCTGTGTGCTTTTTGCTACCCCGAGTAAATCTGTTTTGCAGAATCTCTCTTCATCTTTGTGTTACTACTCTTGATTTTCCTTACGTTGGTATCAGGTGTTCTATTAAATCTGATGCATAGTTCCGTCTCTGCAGGAGTGTTTGAGTCCCTTTGACTATTGTGATATTGTTACTTCAACAACCCATAAGAGTCTTCGAGGCCCTAGGGGAGGTATTATCTTCTACAGGAAAGGTTCAAAGCCAAGGAAGAGAGGCATGCTTTTGAATCAAGGTGATGGTAGTGATAAATATGATTTTGAGGAGAAGATAAACTTCGCCGTTTTTCCTGCTCTTCAAGGGGGCCCACACAATAACCATATTGCTGCCCTAGCAGTGGCATTTAAACAAGTGGATAGTCCTGAATACAAGGCATATATGCAACAAGCAAAGAGAAATGCTCAGGCGTTAGCAGCTGCTTTATTGAGAAGAAACTGTAGGCTGGTCACTGGAGGGACAGACAATAACATGATATTGTGGGATCTGAGAAATCTTGGGTTAACAGGTTGAATATCTTTTCCTGAATTACCTCCACCTGCCTGAAGTATGCTTGTTATTTCGTTTTGTTGAAATTATTGGACTTGTGTCTAGCGAAATTGATGCGTCAAATGTTACTATTTGATATATGTTCTTTTTGTGGTTGCCAGCCTATTCATTTTTTACCTCTTCGTTATTTCTTGTCAAATCTGAGGAAAGAGACAGTGCATGGGAGATATGGCTGTAGGAAAAAAAGAAGTGAATGTCACAAGTATTGTTTGGGGTTGGAGTCCAGTCTAAGTTGTTCACTAGGTTGCGCTATTACTCTCGTATTTTCATATTAGTGAGGACTGAGGTCAATGAACAGCACAAGCCCCCCTTTTTTTTAAGAGTTAGTGTTTTTCCTATGATCCTGTTATCAATTTGTTTCACAACATTTCTGAATCGACTTCTCACTAGTGTGGTGACATAATTAGTGTTTTCTACAATCCTTGGTATCATGGTTGTCCAACGTTGGCAGCATTGCTCAGTATGTCTCGTCTTTAGGTTTCTCTAAAAACCTAACTTCTTTGCTGCTCATGAAAACTGACACATTGGAGGCATTTTCATGCAAATGCAGCTGATGATAAATCTCTGTAATTTAGTAGTTATCTCTTCTTTAAATTAAGTTGGAGGAGAGTAAGTTATATGGGACGACTGCTGATGGTATCCAATGTGGTTGATAGGCAGCAAATCTGCCACTTATTACCTTTGTTGCCTTGATGCCTCGATGAATATGAATGCTTTTCGTTTATTATGTCATCTAAAATGGTATGCGTTGGGTTAACTTTATTCAATTGTGAAGAGAACAATGGACAATGTTTTTGCTTGGTAGTTACTGGAGAATATTGGGTCCATAGATTAGCTTTTGTGCATTTTACTACTGCTTGAACTAGATACTGAACATACAGTTCAACATATTTGAGTGTTTGGCTAGCTTCTAGTTGTATGTTCAACAGAATATATTGGAATCTGATACCAGTAAAGGGAGGTGACGATCAATGTAGTAAACTAGCCTTATTTTAGTTATACTGGCGTGTGTTAGGTTTGAATGTACTACTTATGGATATACTGGACATTAAGTCCTAGCAAATAGGTAGCTCAAACTAAGGTATTAATTTTGCTTTAACTTTGCACTTCTAAAATAATTGCTTAATGGGCTTTGCTCACTTTCACGATGATCACTTCCTGCAATCTCTTGTCTTCTGATTCTGGTAGTTGCTGTCATGGAATTACAATTGTAGTTGCTGAATTTCCTCCAGTTTTTTTTTTATGTGATATTGGTCTTTATACAACTATATTGTGTAGGTAAGAATTTCGAAAAGGTCTGCGAGTCGTGTCACATCACTGTCAACAAAGTGATGATCTTTGATGATAATGGGAGTATGACCCCAGGAGGTGTGAGGATAGGTAAGTTGTTTTGATGCTGAGTTCCATTTATTAACTTTCAGGAGTTGAGAAGCCCCTTTATACATATACTCTTTTATTGCTCCGGGTGCAGGTACCCCTGCTATGACATCAAGAGGCTGCCTGGAGAATGATTTTGAGATGATAGCAGATTTCCTTCTTAGAGCAGCACAGATTGCTAATTCAGTACAGAAAGGACATGGAAAGCTGGCAAAGGCTTTCTTGAAGGGCCTTGAGAACAACAATGACATTATCGAGCTACGGACACGTGTTGAAAATTTTGCTTTACTGTTTGAAATGCCTGGATATGAACTATAGTTGGAGGGGTAATTCTTGCAGAAGACCACATTCTTGTGTTTGACATTAACATTTTTAGGTGACGAAGTGCGCTCAATTCTTGTCCAAGCAATTCACTTGGACTACTATGATGTCCATTGAGGGAGCCTTTTTCCACTCTGCCATCCTTGATTAACTCAAGATATGCACTACCGAAATTAAAGGTTAATTGAAGGCCTCAGGTGGCTGAACCTGGCCGTACTTGTAATTATTAATAGTTTACTTCAGACAAGATTTTCACTTTTATTTGTTATGGCATGGTATCCTAGTTCCATCATTATTCTTTGGTGCTTATGGTGCTATACAGTAATTATTATTTGGATTGAAGATTTTGGACGTCCGTCGTGTTCTGTTATTTTCTCTATTAAGAGGTTACAAAGTGGAATGTACTCCTCTTCCCCGGGGGCAATGGAAGAAATGAAATACAAGGAGAGAGTACCAGTACAGGCTACTAGATCTATTACAGGTTGATGCTTCACTCTTTTCGCCTTTACATGTATATCAGCTTTAGCATCTGGAATAGATTATACATTGATGGTTGTTTTTAGCATTATGGTTGGATATGCTAAGAGCTACGTATCGATCACTCTTTGGTTGGTTTTGTTCATTTTCTTAGTAAAAAGCATCTCCCATGCCCTTCCTTTGGCGTTGCTGTATGGTCTGAACTATCTGTCCTTAACCCAGTTCATGGACTGCTTTCAGTCGCAACATAAACTTTTACACAGTACATCTTGCAGTTGTCTTGAATGTTCTGTTATTTTCCTCTTTGAATGAAAACCCTGAATTGCTCATGAAACGGGAAGTCAAAGTTGGGTATTGTAAAATCTTCACTTATGTTTCTCAGGCTCTTAGGGCTGTTAACAGTTAAAGAATTTGATGGTTTGACATCCTTAATCAGGTTCTGAATGGTATAGGTTAACGTGAATTAGACAATTCTAATTGGAAAAGAATATCAGATTCTTGATGCGATACTGACCTGCAAAGAATTTTAAAAGCTCTTTTTCTTTGATATTATCTTAAAAGAAGTTTTCTGCTATGTTGGGGGGAAGCACAATTCCTATTTTTACTTTAATTGTGTGCTATTATGACTTGGGACATTGGTTCCATTTGACAGCACTTGTTTCTCATAACAATAGGCGTATTATCGTAGTATTAAATTACTCTTTCAGCTCCAATGTTAGGATTCGTGTTCAGTTTTCTCTGCGCCTGCGGCGTATTTGTTAAGTAGGTGTCGTATTGACAATATGACATATGTCCAGAGAAGAGGCCTCTCCTAAAAACTGAAAAAGGTGAATCATTTGCAGAGCAGGGACACTAAGGAGAAGAGTTCTTAGCATTTTGCTGGTTTGCTGTTGGAATCGTCTGTAGGGGGGTTACCGGACCACATAAGCAGGCACCTTGAAACACAAAAGCTGTTTGGGAACACTGGTTGATTGTGCTGCTGAGTTTTGTTGTTGTGTTTGCTAACTTGGGTTTGAATCCTATCGCCCCTACCCCCAACAGTCTTTTTTATTACCTCTCCCTCAAAAAGCCCCAAATCATTTCTCTTCACATTACTAGGGAAAAATGCAGAAAGAATTATGAGAAAATACACGTGACTTCACACCATAATAAAAAATGATTCATGTTTTTAAGTTGTGTCCGACCTAGCCCATTGTACATATTTTGGAAGCACTAGCAAATTCAAAATCTGTGTTCTTAGAACCATTGCTTCTAAAAGCTATGGAGTTAAATGCGTGTTCTCACAACTATTGTTTTCACTCTTTCTTCTTCTCACTTCTTCTACATATGCTTCAAGGGCCCGTGTATTTTCTGTTTCCCCCCTGTGTCACCTGGTTGCAATGTAAGAAAATTGAATAGTAGAAGTCTACCATTGAAGGTCATTCAAAACTTTGCTTTCGAAAATAAGATTTTTTGACTTTGTTAGTTGTTTGGAGTGAGTGTTATTCCAATTGATTGAAAAGATCAAAAGGAGTTCAAAATCTAAATTTCAAGTGATTTGGAGTAGATTTGAGTTAAATTTCAGAAAAGACGCAGGGAGAAGACGAAGTTAGTTTTTTGTATAATTATGTATAATCTTGTATAATAGTTATGATGACCCAAAAGGGATCATCCCGTATATTCTATCTAATTCTGTGTTCCGAGGTCGTGAAAACCTCCTTCTATCTCACCTCGATTTGCGTGCGCAGCTCAAGCGTATAGCCGGGAAGCCTTTATGTGAAAAACTGATAAAAAAATAATAATTTTGTATTAGAAATTTGAATAAAGTTGACTTCAGTCAACATTTTTGGTAAACGGGCCGGACCCATGATTTGACGATCCCAGAGGGTCCGTAGAAACATATGGGACTTGGACATATGTCCGGAATCGAATTCCGAGGTCCCAAGCCCAAGAAATGAATTTTTAAAGAAAATTATTTTCTGAAAAATATAAAGGTTTTTGAAAATGAAATTTGAGGTGAAACCTGTGATATCGGGGCCACATTATGATTCTGAAGCCCGTACAGGTTCGATATGATTTATATGTGTTATCTGTGAAATTTGGTAAGAAACAGACTTAGTTTGACGTGATTCGGACCTTAAATGCAAAACCTAATGTTTATAGAAGTTTGAAGAATTTTCATGGATTTTTAGTTTAATTCATCGTGTTAGTGTTGTTTTATGTGGTTTGAAACCTCGAGCGAGTCCGTGTTAGGTTATATGACTTGTGTGTGTAGTTGGACGGGGTCCCGAGGGGCCTCGGGTACGTTTAGGATGCTCATCGGGTGTTAATAGCACTTGGGAGACAGCTGAACCATTGCTGGTTCTGGTGTCTCGCACCCGCGATGGACTTTCCGCAGGTGCGACGAGGCGCTCACAGGTGCAGACTTATCCCAATCCGCAAATCCTCACAGGTGCGGTGCGTTTTTCGCAGATGCGGAGCCGTGGGTGCAGCCATTTGACCGCAGGTGCGACCCCAGGCTTTTTAGTGGGTTTTCGCACCTGCGATGGTAGTTCCGCAGGTGCGGTCCCAGGGGCGCAGGTGCGGAATTTCTGGGCAATTATATCAAATCTGAGAGTTTATGTTATTTTCATCATTTTCGAATTGGGAGCTCGGGAGAGGCAATTTTTGGAGGCTTTTGCACCTAGGTAACTAGGGTAAGTGATTTCTATCCATTATAGACCAATTTCCATGATTCCAATCTTAACTTCAACCTTTAATTTCCAAAATTTTGGGCAGAAAATGGGATAAACTTCATAGACCAAATTATTGAGTTTTGATTGGGTTTTTGACCTCCGATTTGAGAGATTTTCATATGTTTAGACTTGTGAGTGAATGGGTGTCCGGAAAATATAANCGTGATGATATTTACTCTATGCAATCGAATTATCTAGATTTGGGCCACCCGGAGTTGGGTACTCGTGGCAAGAGCATGGTATTGAGTTGATTAGCGCAGTCGAGGTAAGTATCTTGCCTAACCTTGTGTGGGGGAACTACCCCTTAGGATTGAGTCTTCTATGTTGATTGTAGTCCGCGTACGCGAGGTGACGAGTGTGTACTCGAACTTATTTGCAAATAGATTGCCCTTTAGGGATTTTTGGGTCCTTATGTTCCCCGTATATGAATTGAACTTGTTATATCTGAATTCCTGAATTCTAATCTCATCTCCTCTTGTTCAAGTTAGAAGTACTTGCCTAACATTCCTTGTTTCTTATATGATCTTAATTGACTTAAATGAAGACTGTATTTTTCTTACCGTCATGCTATGTCTTCTTTCATATGCTGCCTATTTACTGAGCATTCTTCAAACTGAGTTTATTCAGTGAAGCTAATTGTCTAAGTGAGATTGGTTATAGCTGATTCCCTTGCCGGGATGATTTGGTTTCTTGGTTGCGAACTTGAATGTATAGAATCATAGCTATATTTGTCTTGTCTTCCCCTCGTTATGATGTTCTCTCTTTGTGCTTGGCATTCCTCTTAGTGGCTACTTCTTATGAGCGAGTTGTTAGCATTTTTGTGATTTAAGTCTTTGTATTGATTTGCCCATCGCACTTTCTATACGGCCTTGTTTGCTTTCACGCCGGTTGTGGAAATATATGTTGTTTCTGTCGCATTCTGGTTGTTTTCCTCAGTGGTTGCATTGCATATTTAAATTGGGACTATGGATAGAGAACCGGGAGCTTTCCCTCTGTACTACATTGCATATTTAAATTGGGACTACGGACAGAGATCCGAGAGCTTTCTCCTTGTACTGCATCACATATTTTATTTGGGACTACGAACAGAGATCCGGGAGCTTTCCCCCTGTACTGCATCGCATATTTAAATTGGGAATACGGACAGAGATCCAGGAGTTTTCCCCCTGTACTGCATTGCATGACAAATTCTGAGTGGCAGACTGAGTTCCGGTAGTTTTATGATTGAAGAGATTTGGGTCTGATGTTTTAGTCGTCAATACCACACAAGAAGATAGGTTAATTTGTGTGGTACCAAATTTTCGAGTGCTGTCCCTCTAGAAGAACCTGGTTCTTCTTGGTGTTCCAACTTCTACTGTTGCGGAATAATAAAAGCAGTAAAGTAAAAACACAGAGATTTTTACGTGGAAAACACCTGGCTCAAAAGGTGAAAAAACCACGACCTACTCCTCAGTAGGATTTGCTCAAACTCTTCACTAAAACTCTGAGCCAAACGGACTTACAAAATAAACTCTTTTGTAATCCTAGGACTAACTCTAATCCCTTCGTAGTAACTAGCCTCTAGCTAATTTCTACAAGCTTCAAGTTAACTCTAACTTGAACAATGCGTACCTATTACAATTGCTTCTATGAAAGCTGAAAAGATACAATATTAAATCTCCTACTACAACCAACTAGACTCAATGACAAACAGATGGAATTGGTTCTTCTAGCTGGTTTGTAGCCCTTGTATCGCACAGTAATTCTGCTTGCAAAATATCTAGGAATTTTGCTTTCAGATCTTGATTCACTTCTGCACTTATGCGTTCTTCATTCAAGCAAGAATACTTCAATTATTTATAAAGTCAGTTGTTGAGTTTGTCGTTCAGTTCTGGTACAACTCTACCTGGGAGAACGAGTTCGTATTAAACTCAACTTCCTTCCTTCGTTACCGTCCTTGCTGAATTCAACTTCTATTCTCTTATCAATTTGTAACTTTTTCGCATTAGGAGATACTCTCCTTGTTTATTGATACTTCACACTCGCATTCATCTCCTATGCATATAAGGTTTGTGTGCCGACGCGTCAGGTCAAGTATGTATGCTCTGATGGACCTGGTTCAACTGGCCCGACATTTGTCAATCTTCAAAACTATGCAGTGACTTGGGTCAACAAATTCTACCTTTTTTATGATGACAAACTCTGTGCTTCTCCCTATATACAGCTCAAACACTTTGTATGTTTTTTAAGCATTTATCATAGAGAAACCAGGTTCATTAGGTTATAAATATCACTTGAAATGTAAAAGCACTTGTTTTCCCCCTTTTGGCATCATCGAAAAGTTTGCAAAAATATAAACTCACTAGTGTTGTTAACAATTACTCATGGCCATTGAGGCAACTGCAGGTGCACACATGATTAATCATCATAATAAACCAATAAATGTAAGCTATCAAAGAAATTGAGACAAGTCAATAACAAACCAACAAAAATTCATTGATTTGGAACGAACATCAAACACCATACAACTAAAATAAAAACAGCCATAACCATGAGCAAAACAGAATAAAAACAAGAAACAGAACAACTGGTCTAAGAGGGGTTTTGGTAGCTTTGGACAGCCTAAGGATGGGAAGGTGCAGAGGAAGTTGTGGTCTTGGTTTGTAGAAGAGAAAGCATCTGATTAAGAACACCCTCGTTATTTTCCTTCTCTTTTGCTAATTCAGTCCTGAGAGCATCCCGCTCAGCTTCAACCTCAATCAAGCGAGATTTCAAACGAAGGATTTCCATATCCTTGATCTCGCTTTCCTGCACCAGAGTTCTAACTTTGCTGTTGACAGGCTGCTTCCTAGATGAACCAGGTTCATCTGCAGGAACATTGATAGTATAATCACAAGTCAACAAAGTATCCTTCCCAAAATAGTCCTTGGCAGTAGCCATCTCAGCCTTTTTCACAGGAACATCAAAATGAGCAAGCACATCTGTCAGAATAAAGCCATATGGGATTGCATGTGCTTTTGTTCCATTCACAACTCTATCCAGGAGTTGGATGATGAAGGCTGGCCAATTGATCTGCTTTCCCCTATACAAACACTCCACAAGGTCAGATCCATATAGTTGGTTATGTGCCTTCTTTCTTGTCTTGGCAGCAAGAACTTGATGACAAACTCGAAGAGCAACTTGTGTTCTGGCTTCATTTCACTTTTGTAGACTGGCCTGGGTTCAATTTCCCTTTCATTGTCACTAAAGAATCTGGTAATGTTGATCGCTGATGCCATCCCATCCAAACTAGGCCATCGTTGCTTCGTGTAATCTTCGTAGCCCTCAGCAGGAGTGTGCGGAATTTCTCCCAGCTCTGTAGCATCAAAGGAGACTTGAATTCCTTTGATTGTGGTTGTGACCCTGCTGTCCTTGACCACTGCATTACCCATGAACTCCACCAGTTCAGCTCTAGCCAACCTTCCTTCCATGTGAAGGACCATGTTCTTCCATCCCTGAACATCCAGTGTGTCCAGCAGGTATCTCATCCCAGGTTCCTCGAGATCCTTTAATAACTTTCCTTTCAGAATTTTTCTTTGGCCAAACAAGGTGATTCTGTCAGTCACCTCACCAACTTCCCCCTCATCTTCTCCACTCCACTCTTTATCATCACTTTCTCAACAACCTTCACTTTTCTTGTCGTGGACCTGGTCCTTTTAACGGTTCTTGTAGGTGTGGCAGACACTGTAGCTGACTTCTTTGAAGAAGCCTTAGCCCTTTTTGATTTTGGTGCCTCAACCACAACAGGAGCAGTCTGCTCCTCATGATGGACTAGGTCCATCGTATCCTCTTCAACAACAACAGTCTCTACAGGCTCTCCTACTTTAGCCTTTCCCTTTGCAGCTCTCTTTTTCTTGCTCTCAAGTAGAGCCTTCTCAAACAGTTCTTCTTCCTCTCTCACAGCACTACGTGTAGCACGCACCTTAGGAACAGGAGCATCAATAGCTACAGAAGCGTTCCTCTTCTTAGAAGAAACTGGGTTAGTAGCCTTCTTGGACTTCTGAGTCCTTCTTTTCTTGGGTTTATAGGACTCCCCCAGTTTCCTTAGCCTGTCAGCTAGTGTCTCGTCCCTAGATGAACCAGGTTCATCTACTCCTTTCTTTAAGCTTGCTAGACCTGCCGCTGCTTCCTCGACTACACTTCCCCCTAACTCTGTGACATCTTCTCCAACCTTCTCAGGAATGGGACCACAAATAGTCAATGTAGTACCATCCTCCCCAAATCCCTTTCCCTCAAGAACTTTACCTTTTTCAATTTTCTTTTCCTACTAGGCACTTCAACATCAACTACTGAGTCAACTAGAACAAACCTGTTCTTAGCATTAACAGACTCAGAAATTGCATCAAGATTACCTTGTTCAGAATTTGATGAACCAGGTGCTTCATCCTCGTTGGCTGATTTAAAAATTCACTTGATGATTCAGAATTATTATCCTTTTCACCTGCAGAACTGCCTCCAAGAATTTTGCACGTGACCCAGAAGCCACTGATTTTCTGGCAAGAACATTTACACCATGAGGGGCTGGGTTAGGGTTAGATGTGGGTTCTGGAACATGAGGGTTTTCAGGAATATGAGGGTTTTCAGGTGATTGAGAACTGTATATAGATGGAGAATCTGAATCTGATTCATAGTTCCCTCCATCATAATCACAATTTGGTGATGATGAAGAAGAAGCAGATGGTGGTGAAAACATGATTACTAGTGTTGTTAGGAAGAAAAGAAAAGTGATCAGTTTTTGGGTTTGAAGACTAATGATCTTGGTTCGATGGTTACTTTATGAAGAGGAGAGTAATGATGACCCTTATATAAGATATGACTATTAATTATACAACGGGTAGAATATTTATTCAAGTGGAAGTCTAATAGTTGTAGGAGTGTCATTGATTAGACGGTTAAGAGTTCCCTACCTCTAGGCTAATTGAGTACTGATGTGACTTCTTGGAACGGGTTCATTTAGGGATTAGTACAAAAAATTTAAGATGAATCAAATTGTCACGACCCAAACCGGTGGGCCGCGACGGGCACCCGGTACCTTACCCAACCGAGTACTAATGTAACGTATCTTTCTTATTACATCATTACATACATATGACATATGGGCCTAATAGGCCAACATAATCCTTTATAAACCCAAAACATAGGCCGGCCAGGCCGTACAATCCTTTATGTACACGACATGTGTCTACAAGCCTCTAAGAGTATATAAATATCCTAAAGGTTGGGACAGAGTCCCGCCTTACCAAACAATACGTGTCTAAATCATACTAACCAATGAGCAACTCCGAAGTAAATGGAGCGCACCAATATCTTCCGCTGAGCTGATAGCCTACTTGGAGGGCTCTCGACCTGTCTATCAGGACCTGCGGGCATAAAACGCAGTGTCCCCAGGCAAAAGCGACATTAGTACGAATAATGTACCGATTATGTTAGGCACATAAATAAATATATAAGAGACATGGAAGAGATATAGAGTAATTGACTCAACGGATAACTCTGTAAATAATAAATCACTTTTAGCATCATGCATATGCGTATGAATGTCATGTC